>NDGM010940338.1:0-11715 GCA_002564305.1 Octomys mimax | reverse complement strand
AACTGTGAGCTAAATAAACCTTTCCTTCCTTCATTTTGAGTGTTGGGTATTTGTCTCAGCAACCAGAGAAGAGTAACTAAGACAATGGCTTTGCCTTTCAGGGACACCAGAGAGGGCCACAGAGGAGCAACCGTGTAGAACGAGCTCACCAGGCTCTTCCTCAGTCCTTGCTTCTCAGCTGAGCACTCCTGACCACCGGCGCTGAATGGACCCAGCAGGGCAGGGAAAGTGTCGCTGTGGGAGGGAGAGGGCCAGGCCAAATCTCAGCACCTGTGGGGAGCGGGTGGCAGGGTGACAGGCAAACAAAACGCTCTCACATGGGGACTTCTCGGCTGGACTGAGAAGGGCACATGGCCAGGCTCCAGGATGGCAGGCAGGAGGAAGAAGCCAGTCCAGGTGACTGAGGAGCAAGGGGACCAGAGCCTGGAACTCACAAGAGCTGGCTGAGCTCACATGGCTGAGCTGTCAACCTTGAGGCCAGGTGGATGCAGATGACCCAGCGGGGAGGCACAGGCGGTGGAAGGACAGGAACTGAGGTGGAGCAAGAAGGTGGAAAGGTACAAGGCCACCCTGAAGACATGTGGCCAGGAGCCCAGGGGACAGGGGACAAGGGCGAGGGAGCTAGAAAGAAGGGGAGGCATTTGGGGTTGGGTGGGTGGGCTGTGATGTAAGGTCAGAAGGAGACTTTGCTTGGGTGAGTGGTGACAGCCAGGTGGGGGATGACCAGTAGGTAGCAGGGGCAACATCCAGACTCTGGTCATGGCAGGGCCCACCTTCTGCCTCACAGGGAGCTCCTCATTCACTGATGGAGTCACTGGTAAGAAGCCCAGCTGTCTGGCTTGTGTGTTCGTGGAAGCCTCCACACCCTCTTTTAATTTCTATAATGGTGAGCAATTGACTCCGCTTTTCTATTACTTCTTCTGATCCTTTTTGGTATTTTATAGTTTGTTTCCAGAAACTCACCCATTCAACTACTTTCTAAATGTACTGCAATTTTTTCTACTATACTTGGCTTTCTTCACCAAGGCTCTTCTTTGTTAGCGCACATCTGCAGTGCACGATGTTTACGTCACCCTGGAGAGTGTGCGTGTGCACCTCAGTTCCACTTCGCGCTCAGCTCCCCTCTGCGCCCCTCCCTGCTCACCGCCCTCTCTCGCCCCGCCCTGCCTGCAGAGGCCGACTCCCCATTTCCTATTCCGGGTCTTCTGTGTTGCTCTTTATTCATAGTTCGTGTTCCCACTATGGAGATCAATAAGGAGATCCCTCAAAAAAACTAAAAGCAGAAATTCTATTCAGCCCAGCTGTCCCTCCAGGGCACCTTCCCGTCAGAGTTAAAGACCTCACCTGGCAGTGACCGGAGCACACTGTGTTGATGGTGGCGCGGCTCGCACAGCTGCACCTCGGAGGCGCTGGGTAAGCCCGTCGACAGGTGGACGGATGAAGAAAACGACGCAGCTACACACAACGGAGCGCGACTGTTTTTTCCTTTTAAATCATTGAAGTATGCCGTTGCTCTCCTTTCTTCATACAATTGTTTTAAAGTTTTCTTTCTTGCAGAGATTATTTTTATTTGCTTTTTTTTTTTTCATTTATGTATTTGGTACAGGGTCTCACTAGGCAGCTCGGACTCATAGCGATCCTCCAGTTCTCAGCCTCTCCAGCGCTGGGATTACGGGCTTGGCCACCAGGCGCGGACTCAGTCGCAGGCTCAGCGCACCTCAGGGACAGGGCGGGCGCGGCATGCGCTACCAGCGACCGATCGAACCCTGTCCCTGCTCTTGCCAAAGCAGGCGCTCAGTCATTGAGCTATCTGGCTGGCCCTTACTAACTTTTCAGAGAAATAGATTTTATTTGTGCTACCAATGTTTTCAGATATCTTACTGAGTTTTGCAAATTATAATTTTCTCCCACGTCTTTGTTTCCTGGCCCTCTGAGCTGAATGTTGGGTTCCCTTGCTTTGTCATTGTTCTTGTCCCAAATAAAGTCAGCTGCAGCCACCAGACTTCTTCTGTGCCCTCATGCAGCCACGGTCACATGCAGCCACAGCACACAGATGCCGACCCCAAGTGCCCTGGCTGTTGTTCAATTTTGAGTATTTCCCAAGCTCACTTCTAATTTCTTTCTTAACACCAAGAGTTATTCAATACAGTTTTGTTTGTTTCTTCACATATAAGAATTTCTAAACAACCCTTCTGTTCCTTCATTCCAGCTTATGGGATTGTGGTTGCAGGATGCTGTCCAAGCTGGCTTGTGATGTAGAATTCATGGTGGTTTTTCGGCCAGGCACACTCATCCTCCACCCTCACCATGCTGTCATGCGACCTCCGGGTGCTGCCGGTGATTAAGCAGGTTGCTACAGGAGTGCTGGTGGATGACAGGCCTTCCTGGTCACTGTGACACCCGCCAACACACTCCCTTTAAGGTAGAGACCCAAATTATGGGACAGAAACAACAAAAACAAACCAGGAGGGACATGATTTGGAAGAAACCCCCTCCGCAGCAGAGCCACTGTGGCGTGAAAGTAGCTATTTCCCGCAGGTAGTCTGGCCCAGGACCACCGTGTTGTCTCGCCTTCCCTGACAAGCTGGAAATGAGGCTGATTAGGTCCACTCATGGGAGAGGCAGCAAAGCACCCAGCAGCTAAATACCTCCGCCCGGGCATCCTGGTGCATGTGTGGCCGATTTCAGAGCATGTGCCAGCACATACATAGCCGTCTCTTTGCAAGGCCTGGGCAGAAATGGAATTTTCTGAACGCTGCCGAAGCCTGAGCGTGTGCTTTGCCGTCCCCAGGAGGTAGAACTTGAGACCTTCACCCTCTTGACATCCCACAACTCCTTACACACCAATTCACAATTAGCATTTCTGAGCATTACCAGAAGATCTACATCACCTGCCTTTGTTTTTCAACTCAGTTGTTCTTGGATTTGGAAAAAAAAAGTCATGGAAGGAATTTAGGGAACTGGAGACAAAGCCCTCTGCGGAGGGATCCCACCTGGTGCAATAGCCACAGAGGTCCAACACAGGGGTCGGACACAGAGGTCGGACGCAGAGGTCGGACGCAGAGGTCAGATGCGGTGCTGTGGTGGGGTTTCTCCCTCACCTTCCCATGCCACATGTAAGAATCTGCCTTCCCTGAGGGAGCCCTGTGGCCACCCCACCCAGGCCTTGTCTTCATCGGCCACCCTGCAAGGGTGATAATGCCCAGGCCTTCACACAGGCCTTCACTCGCAGAGTGAGCCAATGCCTGTGAGGCGACAGGAAAGCTGACGTGCCCCTCCCACTGCTCCTGCAGACCTGTGCTCGGGCGGCACAGGGGGCAGTAAGTCACCCGCATCCTCTCCCAGCAGCCTCACCAGGCAGCGAAGCCAGCTCCGGATGGCGTGAGCGAGGATGGGCTGTGGGAACATGCGTCTGCGGTGCGGCTTGGTGGGGCTTCCTAGCCACAGGGTCAGCCATCTGTGCCCAGCCTGCGGCCAGCCCACCAAGCAGAGGAGAGCAGCCGTATGTCTGTGTCACAGACCCCACACAAGAGAGCAGTAGTGGCACAGAACCTCAGTGCACAAGCATTCACACACAACCCTAGTTCTTGGTGGTATTTATTGAGAGCTGCGTTAGTCTAGTTTTTTTTTTTTTTTTTTTTTTTTTTGAGACAGGTCTGCTGTGCAGTTCAGGCTGGCCTTAAGCTCACTTGTAGCCTACCCTGTGCCTTAAACGTGGTATAGGAATGTGTGGGCCTGGCTCTGGAGGCCAGAAATCCAGACCCAGGCTTCAGCAGGACCACACTTTCTCGGATGCCATGGGGGACCTCTTCCCTGCCGCGCCTCCCTTCTGGTGGTCACCCCTGTCCTCGGCCTGGCCTCAGTATCCCTGGCTTTCAGCTGCAGCACACTGATCTCTGCTTCCCCCAGCTCTGCCTCCTCCTCATCCTGTAAGGACAGTGGTCATGCTGAATTGGAGGCACTCTGGTGACCCTGTTTCCAAAGCAGGTCACACCTGGAGTGATTTTAGCATCCTCGGGAGTGGGGTGCATAAGTTGCCCCACAATAGGGGATAGGAAGGACTAAAAGTGCATGGATGTGCTTGCCTGACTCCCTTCTGTGTGTCTGCTATACACAGGGTGGTGCTAGGTGTTGAGAATTCAGCCTCCATCCGGGAAGAGACTACACCATCAGCTCCTGTGGCTGCTCATGGCCACATGGCTGCAGCCGATGCAAACTTACTCAGCTGAATAATAATGGAAAGGCACTGGAGGATCTCCTGGGAAAACATACTCCATCTTCAGACCTAGCCTGGGCAACTTAGAGACCCCATGAGACCTTATCTAGAAATAAAATTGCTTAAAAGGCTAGAGACAAAGCTCGTGGGAAGGCCTTGGGTTTGGTTCTTGGTGTTCGACCAATACCCAAGCCAGTGAGAGGATTCCCCCAATGGCAGAGGCAAAGGCTCTCCGAGTCCCCGAGGGAGGAGGGCCACTGAGACTGCTCTGCGTGCACAAGCAGAGGAGTGACAGGTGCGCAGGAGGTGCAGTGAGCCAGAGCCAGACTTGTCATTGTCCTGAGCTTCCGTGGGCCTCAGATCTGTGTAGGATCTCCTAGGGACCCCGCCTGGGCCTCTCCCATTGACTCTGTGGGAGTAACCACAGCACAGCTCCCTGCCTTGCTCCAGGTCAGCTTGCCGGTGTCTGTGGCCACAGAGGACCTTCAGCTGGGAGCCAGACTCCGGGACCCCAAGGCACAGGAACCCCGGGACCCCAGGCCAGGTCACTGGCTGCTGGCCCGGTGAGTCGCCTTGGTGAGCCTCCTTCCAGCCTGGAGGCTGCAGCACAGGTCTGTGACTCAGCAACGGGAATCGACCCACCTTCGCTGACTTGCTGGGCTGATTATTCCCCAGATCTGCAAGCCGACCTTCCTCAGGGAGCCTACATAGTGCCTGGCCATCCTGGCCCTGCGCCCCGTCAACAGGCGTCACCCACTCAGTGCCACGGGTGCAGACACGTCCACCCGCACGCCAGAGCCGGGTTGCAGGTGACAAATCGGAGCCACCCACACAGTGCCACCTCTCCACCTTTCCCTGCTGAGTCACCTTGCATTTGTCAACACAGTCATCACCCTCCCCGGTGAATCATCCACACTTGACCACAGCATCCATCTTTCTGATGGAAATTTTCCAGCCTGCATCCTGTGACTTCAAGGCTGTTGCCTTGGTGACCAGGTAATTGATGGAGGCCAGGGTGAATCAAGCGTCCCCAAGAGGCCCTGTAGGGAAGGGACAGTGCTGCTCAAGGGCCGCTAGACACTCCCAGCTCCTGCTACAGGACAATGAGAAGATGCTTGCATCTCACTTGCACCGTGCCTCTAGCCTTAGCGTCCACTGTATGCGTGCCAGTCATCAGCCCTGCCCACCATGCACCGACTGCACAGACTTGAAAGTTGGGGACAGCAGTGCCACCAAAGCCCAAAGCCTGGCGCCCGACTTCCGCCAGGGTTAGGTTCTCTTGCTGTGCACTGTGTGCTGTGACATCACACCGGAAGCAGGCAGATGCTCCTCCTACTTGGAAAGTCCCTGCGCTGACACTGTAGCTCTGCGTCATATTTGCATTTTTCAAATCTCTGCTTGCCTTCCTCCTGTGCTGTGCACCTCAGATGCCGCCTGGACTGACTGCCATCCAACTCCCCATGCTGAATGGCCCTCTCTGTGGGGTCCCTTACCCCGCCCCTGACCCCGGGCTTCCAGATGTCCCATAAGAGGAGGACGTTTCACGTCCAACGTCTTGGCTGCAGTAGATGCTCCAAGACACTCTGACATCCAGGACAAAGCAGGCTCCGCAACCGTGTGGGATGGTCAGATGGACAGGTAATGGCGAGGGTGGCAGGCCAGCAGGTTCTGACCTCACGGGGCGGAAGCCTGCGCACTGAGCCTTTGGGTTTGGCACCTTAGCCTCCTCCGGGCCAGAACTAGCTTCCCCTATATCCCCACATCCGTCCCCTGTACGTGGAGGGTGTGAGTGATGTCAGGGCCCCAGCCCAGGGACTCCTCACTGTGGGAAGGGCCATGCGGGGGAAGGCAGCCACCACTTCCCGTCCGCCAGGCGAGGAGCTGCAGTTCTGGGGACCCCAGAGCTCTGTTCTGTGCCCAACTCGAGGGAACCGTCAGCGAACTCTGCGCCGGGTGGCATGGCCTGAATGTTCAGGGAACCCCACCGCCGGCCACCTCACGAGCTGGAGTCCAGGAGATAGCAGGGCCGTTTGAGGTGGACGTCTCCAGGAACACGCATTGCGAGCTTTGTGCAGGATATCCTATTCCTGGGAAGGCCAGGAAGGACGCGCCTCCGCCCGGCGGGTGCGTGCTGTCTCCCTCATCGCACTGTGGTGAGGCATAGAGGCGCCTAACTTCCCCAGCATCGCAGCTCAGCCTGACTTAAATGTGCCGGGATCATCTCAGCCCAGACTTGGACAAAAGCATTCATCTAACAAAGCCTGTTTTATGCAAGAGCATGGAAGAGCTCATGTCACCTGGGGATTACTACGCTGGTAGTAAAAGCCCTGAGGTTTACCTGAGTATTTTGTCCACACTGTAATGAGCCCTCCTAGAGGAGTTTGTCAAAGAAATAAATGAAGCACTGGATTTGAACCCAGGACATTTAGCTCTAGACTGGGGATCCCTTCCCTTCCAGTCACGTTCTCAGGCAGCAGAGGCCCACGTCCACAGCCCCAACAGAGACGCTGGCCAGCTCTGACAGCCTTTGCTGAGCTGCAGAAACGCCAGTGGGAGCTCTGAGTGAGAAGTGCTCACCCCTCAGTGTCACCTCCTACAGGCCCAGGACCAGGGGAGACTCTCCCCCAAAGCAAACAGTTTTCCAACCCGAGGCTGAGTTTCCCTTCACCAGTGACAGTGACTCTTGCCTGTAGACTTGATTAGATTGGGAGCCACTAGAGGGATTGGTAATTCACACCACCAGGTGTGTCTGCATGGGCATGGAGGGTCACCTTGGTGACCGTGTCTGTCCCTGTCCCTTGCTCTGCTCCCTGCCCATCATGACCGGAACAGCATTGTATCCTTCCACCGTGATGCCCTGCCATGAAGCCAGCTATCCTTGGATCAAATCCCAAGACCCTGAGCCACAATCTAACATCTCTTCCTTTAAGATGTGGGTATAGGGCATGGTGCTTTCATGACCAGAAACCTGGCAGCCGTCAGGCCGGTGGGCCAGTGGCAGCCCTATTATAATGGCAGGCAGGTACCAACAGAACCACACAGTACTGCATACCAGCCTCTCTGCAGCTTTCCCCATGGGCTGGGGATAGGACATGTCTTCAGGAGTTTCTAGAGATGAGAGGAAACAATTTGTATTTGTTTCTGATGCAGCGCCACCCGTAATGGAAGGGCTGCCTTGGGCTGCTCAGCAGAGCTTGAGACTGCTGCGTGCATTTGATGCTGACTTTCTCCTCCAGACACGAGACATGCACTTGTCCTCCAGCATTCATGTCATGTTATTCCCCTGGCTAACCACTTGGCTCCTTTTCCATCTGTTTTCGACTAACATTGCTTACCGTCTGTGGCAAGAGCAAGGTGATTGCTGAAATGTTTTCCAATAGTGGCTCTGAAAATCAGGGACAAGCTGAGGCTGTCACGGACTCCGCTAAAGCTTTCCTCCATGCCCTACTTCAAACTCCTGACACAATTTTCAAAAGGAAGGTTTTACAAGGCATTTGAAAGGATTTTTTTTCTTCTATCTTGATGCACATTGCAAAAGTAACAACTTTCATTCTGCGCTGGTGGCCAGGAAAATAATACATGATCTATCACAATATTATTGACATTTACTTCTCTACAATTATCCATCAATGCACAGGAGCTACTGCAATGGAAACTGACTCCCTGCTTCCCAGAGAGGACCCCTGCCCAGCGTCTTCTCCCCCAGCCCACAGGCAGGGACAGCAGGACCGGAAGTGTCATCTGCCAATCTCTCAACATCTTTGTGTTTGCTGCCTGGCTTTACCCTGTGGGAGAGGCTCTGGGTTTTTGCCCCTCACACAGAAGCATCCATACAGAAACCCTGGGTCCTGGTGGGTGACCCCATGGGCAGGGAAGACACAGGAAGGACCTGATGCTGAGGAGGGCTCAGTGGGGGCTCGGATTCTGGGGGTTCAGTGAGGGAGGCTTGTGCTTACATTCTAGCTGAGAGTGGTGAAATTTGGACCAAAATTAGGAAGAGAAAAAAATCATCCACACTGGAGCTGAGTGCAAATAGAAGTCGCCTCAGCTCCCTATAAAGGAGTCACTTGGTTCGCTCTGCAAAGAGGAAAAATTGCACAGCCAGGTGAACCGGACAAACTGGAAGCAGGACGTGAGACTTATTTATAAGGCCCTTGCACACCTAGCAGAGGGGCTGGGAGATGCAACTTGAGGTGTCCCCAGCAGCCGAGCTGCTGAGCAGGCTGGGTAAGCCTGGGGGGTCACATGGAGCAGCTGGGCTGGGCCTGACCTGTCCAGGCTTGAGCATCTGGATGCACCTCAAAACCTGCAGACTGAACCTCACATCCTGTTGCTGCCAGAACCTCCCCTGTAAGGTCAAAGGATTTCCAAACTGATCCTCTCTTAGTCCAGCCTGCCCGCCCTCACCTGAGCATTACCGGCACTGGGTCACTCATGCTGTCATCTTAGAATGGTCTCCTGCAGGGATTCACAGGCCAGCATCCTCCTGCAGGAGCTGTGCATCCCTAGGTTGCACCTGCTCCAGTGCCAGCTCCACCGGGTGGAAGCTGGGTGACGTCATGGAGCCTGGCCTGTGGGGTGCGCTGGAGAAGCCAGGCCGCTGGTCAGGGGGCCCTGGTCCTGGGTGCAGGCAGAGCAGCGGCAGAGCCTACTCCTCCCTCCATCTCGGCATCCCAGGGCTGATGCTGATAAGGAAGTGACTTTATTTTGTCACTGCTTGGTCCTCCCCATCATTTACTTCATACTTAGCAAATGAAGACAATTTTCCACTAGGTTCTCTGTCGTGCAAGAGGCCTTCGCATTAGCACAATTCCAGACACAGCAAAAGCTTAGCTTCCTTCTCACCACCTCGCTGGTCCCCTCCTGGTAAGCAGCTGCTCCTGTCCCAAGTAGCAACTGTCTCGGCCAGAGACACAACACTCAGCATTCTCACATAGAAAGAGGAGGGGTTGCTTTGGACTCACGCTTTGGAGGGCTCGGTCCATGGCTAGCTGGCTGCAGGCAGCAGGGCCTGGAAGGAAGAGTGCAGAGGAGAGCTGCTTGTAGCCTGGCGCACAGGAGGTGGGAGCCAGAAGGGGGAACAGCCCTGGGTCTCAGCAGGCCCCCTGTGACAGCAAGGCCACTGCTGCACTTCTGAGGGCCAGCTGCCTTCCAAAAGCTGCAGCTCTGAGCACCAGAGAGGTCTGGGGCAACATCCTGGGCCTAAGCTATAATGATGACCCTCAAAATATTCTCCTAAGGTGGCATGATCCCTGTGGCAGTGACAACCAAAGCCCTGGGCATCACCTACTCAAGACACAGGAGGAGAAGGGGCGTCAGGGGCTGCCCACTGCCGGGCCACGGCTTCCGATCCACTTGATGGCTGACCACTCTAATGATGACCTCTTAAGAGCGCCTGCGCCTCCAGAGGTGCCCTGAGCATTTGCAATTGTCCATTTCCTGTGTCAGCTTGAGGGTTCCAGAGCTGAAGGCCGCCAAGGAGGCAGCCCTGGTAGGCCAGCACCTGGTGAGAGATCTGAGACCACGCTCATCGGGGAAACAAATCACACCCACACGGGTCATTATATTGTCTCCCTAGTGTAAGAAGCTGAAAGCATAAAGGAGAATAGAAAGGTACAGTAGACACTGTGGAAGGGAAAGAAACGGCTCAGAAGGAAGGAACAACTGGGACGGAGGAAAGGAGAAGGAAGGAAGGGGGAAAGGTATGTGTTTACACGCAAGATGGCTAAGATAATTGTACTACTCATTTCTATCGTCACTGAAAGGAACCGTTAGTGCTTATGTCACCTGATCAGTTTTGTACGCCTGTGTCTTGTAATCCGAGCAACTACTTGAAGACAGCAATATGCAGTACAAGAACCTTTGCTAATGTCCTGTCATCTTGTTTTGAAATTCTGTATTGCTTTCATTGGAGTTTTTTCCTCTCTTTAAAATTAAAAAAGAAAAAAGAAAAGACCAGCCCTGCAGCGGCAGGCACACTCTCACTTCTGACTCTGCAGCCAGCTGGGAGAGACAAGCTGTGTGACAGCGTCACACATGGATCCCTCGCATGTGTGCAGCCTCTGGGCCCGCAGTCTGGAGGCCCCTCTGCGGGTCGCTGCACCCCAGGCTCACCGAGGTCCTCTCCACCACGTTCCCCTAGGAGCTGCCTTCTCCCTCCCTCCGGTCGGCTTTGTCGACCTTCTATGACTTTCTCAGGAGACCCTGCGGCCTGACCCTGGAGCAGCCAGCTCACACCGGTGTGCTTGTGTGCATGCATGTGAGAGAGAGCTGAACCCGCTGTCTGCCTCTCTGTGGCTGTGGGAGCTCCGCAGGAGGAGATCTTCCTGTGGCTCTCCTCCTATACCTGTACTGGAGTGGCGGCCACTCCCACACAGGCAGGGCCCTCAAGAAGTAGCATTGGATTAATCAACAAGTGCACTTCCAGCGAGCGTAGCTGTGGGTTATCCGACTGCCCTGCAGAGTAAGTTACCCTTCCTCGGCCACCAGCTGTGCACCTCACGGAGGCCACAGGCTTCCTGTCGCCTGCGGACTAGAGATGCAGACGGCAACCACAGTGACTGGCCTTCAGAGAACAGTGACCGAGCAGGTGGCCCTCAGCCACCCACTTCCATCTGGGCTGGGTGGTGTCTACAGCCCAGATGTCCCAAGCCAGGCCTGGTCTCTTCCCCAGGGACAAGGTCTCCTGTTCCCACAGTGTGGCCACGGTGACACGCTGGACACAGGAATGACAGGCTCAGCAACCAGGGCTCTAGGGCCTGGCCGTAATCACATGCCAAGGTGGCCGGGAGCCCGTCAGCCGCCTGCAGCAGGCGCTGCCCTTCCGTTCCTCGGGTGCTGGGTTTTCTCTTCTCACGTTTCCATCCTCGATTTGTCCTCAGGAACTGCTCTGGTTAGAGACAGGAGCACTCACATCCTGTGTGCCAGCTGCCACAGATGAAGCAGAGCCCGTGAGAGAAGCGGCAGACACTTGGTAAAGCCCTGGCTCTTCTGTAAAGGCTACTGTCCTGTGGACAAAGTAGACGTAATTGTGCGAAACCGCGAAGACCTGACCGTTGTCACAACTTCACCACCTCCAGACGTGAGAGCTTGTTCACAGGTCGACCTGGAATGAAGGGCCAACTTTAGGCCCGCCTGGCTTGCCAGCCTCTCTCCCTGCCTCTTGAAATGGGGCCCGCCAGAGTTCTCATTCAAACCTGCTTCTGCTTAGGCGCTCACATCAGGCAGCCCCTGCGTGCTCTGGACTCAAAGCACGCCACCTCGTTCATCATCCACTTGCCTCAGCAGCTGCCACTTCTGCCTAATGCGTGCCACTCTCGGCTGGACTCCGCGCTCCCCAGGCCAGAATAAGGCCGTCGAGGAAGCTGCTATGTGCTCCATCCCCCCACCAACCCTGATGAGACCTGAGGCACGGCCCACCCTGTCCCCCTCTGGGTCTGCACAGAGCGAGAGTGGCCGGACTCACAGTCCCTCCTCTGTGTGTGTGTGTGTGTGTGTGT
>NDGM010940327.1:0-11233 GCA_002564305.1 Octomys mimax | reverse complement strand
ATGCAATCCCAATTAAAATACCATTAGTATACCTCACAGAGCTAGAGAAAACTTTCCTCAAATCCACTTGGAACCAAAGGAGACTCAGAATATTAAAAGCAATCCTGGCAAACCCTGCACTTCAAAGAAAGTCTCCAATAGAGTAAAAAGAAAATTCACAATCTAGGGGAAAAAAATGTAGCTAACTGTCCCTCCAACAAAAACCTTCTGTCTAGAACATATAAAGAATCCAAAAAAAATCAAGCCCCCCAAATTCAAAGACCCAATCCAGAAATGGGCATCTGAGATAAATATATACTTTTCAAATGAAGAAATACAAATGGCAAGTAAATATATGAAAAAATGTTCAACATTATTGGTCAATTGAGAAATGCAGATTGAAACAACACTGAAATTTCATCTCACCTCAGAAAAAGGAAAGAGTTATTGAATTGAGGACAGGAGAGGGAGTGGGGGAAAGAGATATGTCTATGTATGTATCAACAACTGTACTGTGATTTTCTGCTGTTCTATGGAAAGGAGCTGATAAAGCTTAATTTTTTGTCTCATTTCTGAATGTTTGTGCATTTTCTCTTCTTAATTTCTTATATAGTTCTTTCCATTTTCTTTCTTCTTCCCATTTTACATGCATATATCTGGCAATATGAATTACTGGTTAGAAGACAACACTACGGATTACAACAGATACTGTGAAGTTTATATTACTTTGTTAAACAAAATTCTGTACCACTTGTAATATTTTTCTTTTGTACTCTCTTTAAAAAATAAAAAAATTTAAAAGTTATTTTAAAAACTTGTAAAAGAGAAAATACTCAAACCCATGCCATCAGCCATAAAAAGTAAAAGCACAGCAAAGCCGACAGAAGTCCGGAAGCTCATAAGTATCTACTTCAAGAAACTGTACTCTAATGAGATGGACACATCAGAAGAAATTGAGAGATCTCTAGGTACATATGAAAAAATTCTAAATATCTGAGTATGGTGATGCCTACCTATAATCCTAGCACTCAGGAGGCTGATGTAGGGGGATCCTCATGAATTTAAGGCCAACCAGGCTATATAGTAAGTTTAAGGCTATCCTGAATTATAGAACAAGACCCCATCTCAAAAAATATACAAAAACCACTATCATTCAATAATATTGAAAAAGAAATTTAAAAACCACCAACAAAGGAAAACCCAAGTCCTGATGGACTCATCTCTGAATTCTTCAAGAAGTTTGGAGGAAACCTAGTGCTACTCCTCCTAAAGCTCTTAATGAAATTGAAAGGGAAGCAGTACTCCTAAACTCACTCCTGGAAGCAACAATCAGCCTGACACCAAAACCAGAGAAGAATCCAATTAAAGGATGAAACTACAGGCCAATCTCCTTAATGAACATAGATGCAAAAATCCTCAACCAGATACTGGCAACCCGAGTGCAGCAAACCATCAAGAAGATTGTGCACCATGACCAAGGGGAACTAATCCCTGGAATGCAGGGATGGTTCATCATGTGCAAATCATTGAATGCAATGCCCCATAGTAACAGAGCTAAGGGCAAAACCACATAATAATCTCTATAGACACAGGAAAGCATTTGACAAAGCCAACACCCATATATGAAGAAAAACCCTGCAAAAAATTGGAATAGAACATCTTTATCTCAATGTAATAAAAACTATCTATGACAAATCAACAGTCAACATCATACTACATGGTCAAAAGCTGAAATCTTTCCCTCTAAAATCAGAAAAGAGGCTGCCCCTTGTCACCATTTCTATTCAATATAGCTCTGGAAAGAGCCAGAGCAATTAGAAAAAAGAAAGAAATAGCAAACTTACTGAGAAAGAAATTAAGGAAACAACACCTTTCACAATAGCAGCAATAAAAATGAAATATTTAGGAATCATCCTAAACAAGGAAGTAAAGAATGTTTACATTGAAAGCTATAGTACTCTAAAAAAGGAAACTGAAGATGATATCAGAAAATGAACAGATATCCTTTGTTCTTGGACAAACAGAACCAATACAATGAAACTGAACATACTTCCAAAGTTGTTATGCAGAGTTAATGCAATCCTGATCAAAATAAAATAGCTTACCTCACAGAACTAAAGAATCCCAAAGTTCATTTGGAACCAGAAGAGACCTAGAATAGCACACAGTTCTGGGTGCTAAGGCAAGGCCAGAGGCACCACAATGTCAGATTTGAAATTATAGCACAAAGCTACCTTGAGAAGAGCACCGTGCTACTGGCAAAAACAAACAAATGAAAACAGACCTGAGAACCAATACAACAGTACTGAACATGCAGAAACAATGTCACACACACTCAGCCACCTTACCTTTCACAAGAGGGCCCAACACCTTCCCTGGAAGAAAGAGCCTCTTCAATCAATGGTTCTGGGAAAACTGACTTTCCACACGCTAAAGATTAAACCTAGATCTAAGTCTGTAGCCATACACTAAACTAAAATAAAGATGGATCAAAGATGTAAATGTTAAAATAGTGTTATGTTTTATGTTTAGGTGTCCTCCAAAAACCTCATACAGTCATGAGGCGGATTCTGTAATTTGTGGTTAACTCATGATCCACTGGGATTATGCATGTAAGTGCTTCTGGGATTATGTGGTGTGAGTACTGCTTATGGATGTGAGTGCTATGCCCAGCCTGGGGTGGATAGCCTGAATGCAATGTAAGGAAGACAGAGCTGCCCTGTGCTGCTGTTGTTGCTGCTGACTCCTCCCTGGGCTCTTGCTCTTTGCCAACACCATGTACGGCTGCTCTGTGCCACAATGTGCCGCTCTGCCTTGGAGCCAGCTGAGTGTGGACCAACACCTCCACTAACTGTGAGGTAAATGAACCTTTCCTTCCCTAATTTTGAGTGTCAGGTATTTGTCCTAGCAATGAGAGAAGAGTAACTGAGACTAACGGAAACACTTAATCTGCTGGACGATAGAATGGGTAAAACTCTTGAGACTAGGTTTAGGCAAAGACTTCATGAACAAAAAGCTCTGACCACACAGGAAATACTACAGAGAATAAACAATGGGGATCAGAACATATTCAAAATATTTTACAGAGCAGAAGAAACCACCAACAGAGTGAAGATTAATCTACGAATGGTACTAAGGCCTTTGGTATGGGAGAATCTGAAGAGACCTTCAATCCACAGACTAGAAAAAACTTACCAGCTGGTCCTCCCACAACAAATATCTAGAATGTATGAGGAACTCAAAGACATCATATCCTCCAAATTGAAAGACTCGCTGCCAAGTGGGACTCTGAAATGAATAGACACTTCTCAGATGAAGAAATGTAAGTGGCACGTAAATATTTGAAAAAATATTCAGCATCACTGATCACTCAAGGAATTAAAGTCCAAACAATGCTGAGATTCCATGTCACTCCAGAAAGAATAGCTAGCATCAGGAAATCAACCAATGGCAAATGCAGCACTATTTGAAATATCTAAATCTTGGAAACAAAGAAGATGCCCATGGTGGATGAAAGGACAAAGAATAAGGCTTTCATATTCAGTGGAGTACTACTGTGCCATAAAGAAGGGTAAACTTGAGACTTTTGAGGTAAACGGGTACACTTTGAGAGCATAATTTTAAGTGAAATCAATTGGACACACATGTTTAAATATCACATTGTTTTTCTTGTGTGAGAAACCTAAAGGTTAAGTAAAGACCAGAATGATGGATGATACTGAGAACTAGGAACAAAATGTTCAAGTTAGCAGAAGAATGGGGTGGGGGATAAGACTTTTTAAATGAAGGTACAAGATAGAAATAAAGCTTTGTAAAGAAAGAGGGGAAAAGGATTGAAGGGAAGGGAATAGGAAAAAAGAATTAAGATATATTATGTGCAGGTATATAGACCCTATTACAATAATTATGTGTGTTAAAAATGTAACAATAAAATTTTCTTCTAAAGAGGAAGAACAACATTTAAATGTATGAATAGCCCGTGGTTCGATTTAGCTCCAGTACTGGGTGCGGTGTAGATCAGTGGCTAGGGGTGCTGTGTTGTGCATGTCGTGGAAGGCTTGTGGTACAATTTGTAAATATGTCCTCATTCCTTGAGCACTTTCAAACCATGGATGGTTGTTACACAGTATGGGCACGCCTTTTAAACACATAAATAAGATTAATCTACCAATGGTACTAAGGCTTTTGATATGGGAGAATCTCAAGAGATCTACAAGAGGCCGTTGTAGTACAGCTCAATACGCTTTATGAAAATTCTATTGGGCTTTCCCCTAAACGAATTTCTGATGGGTCAGAGTGATACGCTTCTTAAAGCACAAATATATCAGATTCACATTAGGCTCATATTTGCATATGTTATGTGTGCATACAACTCGTTATTTAATCCTTATAAGACATTTTCCTAAGAAGGAAACTAAAAATCAAGTGAAGTAACTTATTCAAGACCACACAAGGAAACACACTTAAAATATTAAGCACTCAGATACAGAAGAAAGAAGGAAATCAAAGCAACATTTCCAGGATGAACAAGTGAAGAATAGACAAAGAAAGCCCGTGAATGGAGAAGCCATTGCAGTTGTCCGTGTTCATTTATAATAGATGTGAATTAGTGTTTGCTCACCTGTGTTGAGTGCTAGGTTCTCTGGTTTCCTTGGTGGTAAAGGAGTAAACAAATTCCACATTTTCTTCTTGGATTTTGCTGCTGCTGTTGATCTACGTTTATTTGTTGGTTTATTTGGTGGGGAGGGAGGAGGGTGCCTAGAAAGGGCCCTCATCCAAATTGCTGAGTGAGGCATATGGCTTGCTTCAAATAACCTTCGGCCTGGAGCGTGGCAGCGTCTTCGTCCACTTACTGTGACAGGAACATGTAGGCACAATGCTTTTGTCTCTCTAAGCCCTTTCATAAAAGGCATTTCTTAATCATACATTTAAAATAGTTGCCACAAAGCAAAACAAAGGAAAAAAAAAAGGTTAATCCGGCTGAAATATTAGGAAGCCATATATTCCAGCTATGTTGAGAAGTTTCATATTACCCCACTGGACGGCAGTGTAGTTAACTCAAGTTTTATGATTCGGTATTAATTACACTTCTAAATCAAAAAGTAAAGCCGAAACACTTTGCCACTTACTGTGTAGGTGAATTATTTTCACGAATGCCTATTACAAGTTTTGGTCAACTAAAACCTCCACAGTTTTCTTACCTCGTATTAAATCACACTTCTTCTTGGCTTTCAACGAGCATGCTTATTTATAAATCAGAACTAATCCAGGGAAAGGATGACATTAATAAACGTCGGTGGGAGAGAGCCAGCCGGGTACACCACGAGTGTAGGAAACAATCCCGAGAAAGCTATAGCACTTGGGAATAGCAAAAATAGGGTCAGCACAACATTTATACTTTTTTTTTTTCTTTTTGCCCTCTAAATCACATTTCTCATGCAAGCATTCCCATTGGCTACAAGAAAGTGTAGTGCATGGGTCCTAAATTACTGCACTCGGTAATTGCTGACATATGTGTACTCTACAGTCCTAATTTATTTCACCATGAATGCAGTGTTTATGAACATGCAAAAGCAGGTTTATAGTATATAAGATTAGGAACTTTTTTATTCTCTGTGCTAGATTTTGAGGTTAAAGTACCATGTGTTTGAAAATGATATGAGTCCACCTGGTGTGAAGCAGAGTGGACTATGAAATGTTTCTCCTGGAATAATTTACAAATAAAATAATTTCATTTAAAGAGCATTATAGCATGTGTTTGAAATGCTAAGAAGATTTGAAGAGCCTGGATCACAGGCCATGTTATCAGAGAGGATCTTGAGGGATCATAGGATTAAGTTGTGCTTTCAGCAGTGAAGCGCTGTGCCACTGACTGCGCTCTTGGCCTCTGCTCGGCGCGCTGCTAAGCCTTCGCGTGGGCTGTCTCCCGCCGTCACCGTAACAACTATCGGAGCCGGTCTCTTGGTGTTCCTGCATAAAGACGAAGCATTGTGAGCCGGACAGCTGCCCACGGCAGGTATTGCACGGCCGCTCCATGGGCAGAGCCAGTCAGTTCTGGTTATGTGGAGCACCCAGGAATGACAGCTTCTTAATCAACTGATATTACTTAGAAAACATTAACTGATCTCACCATTCTTATGGGCAAGACGCAAGGCAGAGGCAAATCCAATTAGAGAATAAAACAGATGAACCGTACAACAGTAATGAGCGCGGAAAAGCACTTACCTGGTTAGAGGTCCTGCTCCTCTCTGTGCTATCTTCTTTCTTTTCATCTTTCTTCTCTCTTTAGTTCCCTGTTACTTTAAAGGAATAAATAACCAGAACTTGAGTGCTGACTGTAGATGCAGATCTCTCTGTGATGCCAAGAGGAGCGTGGAGATTCTGAGTGATGCCTGGTCCTTACCCTCAAGAGCGCGTAGCCTGGATCAAAGGGAGACATGAAAGGCGAAAGAGCAATAGAAGGGACCGACTGTTAAATTATATGGCAGGGATACTAACTGCACAATAGTTTGGATTTTTGAAGCATTTCATCTGGGGTTATAAAATATTCAAGTAGGCAAGAGGGAAATATATAAGAGAAAAAGAAATTGCTACAGGCAAAATAATCTTGTGGCTTTAAACACAAATTTCACATATTTGCAAGACAGCAAAGATACTCATGTGACAAGAGGAAAGATATATTTTAAGGAGTTTTGGAAAACTAATTAAAACAGTTGCAATAAATTAAAGAAATGTGGAACTTTTCTAAAAGGTAATTTAGTTGTACTTAAAGCAGAATGTGTGATTACAGAATAGCCTAATCTCTTATATTTTAGACTCTTCTAAAGCTTTGGACAGATTTTCACTTGAGCATTTGGGCGGTGCGGAAGGGGGTGACACTGGGTTCTCAGCCTTCACACTGCTGATGCTGTGGGCTGGCTCATTCCCTGCTGTGCGACGGTCGGTCTGGTACATTATGAATACACGGCAGCACACTGAGCCTCCACATGTGAACTGCCCATGCACACCTGGAATGGCTTGAGACATTTCACAGGGTGTCCCGGGAAAGCCAAGTCACCATACCGCTTTGGGTTCAGCGGTGTAATGTGCTTCCACTGGGAACAAATGTTCAAGGTACACACATCACATAGTTTATGTTAACAAATTGGAGTCACTTTAGAAAATTCTCAGTTGGATTTCCAAGTGCAATCATTGTTTCTATACTATTGAAAATCAGACAACAAGGTTCTATTTAAAAAAAAAACAAAGATGCTTTTGTTCTTCTAGAAAAATCCATCATTAAACCCAAACAAGCCAGCTAATTCAGCTGTACCCCCCCTTCCTGTGTTATTTTAAACTGATTTGATTTGATTTTAATTAATTTTCTCTTGTTGTGCATCTCTATAACAAGCTTTGCACTTTGGTCCTTTTTTTTTCACTCCACTGAACTATGTAGCCCTTGAAATGTTTTTACTTTGACATACATTTTTCTAAAAGCAGACATAGAGAAAGATCAATAAAATTATCTAACTAAAATAAAATTAATATATTCTGTGATAGCCTTACTATTAGTTTCTATATGCACATACACGTGCAGACTTAAAGTACTGTAATATAGCATTCAGGACAGTTTTGATGCATAGCAATGCATTTTACATATCACATAACAATAAGGTGACAACTCATTTATTTGAGAATGGTTAATACAAAGCCTAAATTTCTAACAATTTTTACATATTCAATAGAACTGCTTCTCTTGTGCACTTAGAGAATTGAAGCACAAAGAGAAGCTTGGTTTCCTTTCCTTGAACATTTTGTTTCATTATATTCATAGGCTCAAGCTAAAAGTGACGCCACGCAGGACCACACGCGGTCTATACAAATAACATGAGAAACTATAATTCTACATTTTTCAGTACAAAGATACGATTTTCTCCTAGCTAAGCAAATCCATCAGAGTTCAGCAGTGCCTGCAGGGGCTGAGAGGCAGCCCTACAAGCACAAGGTGGACTTTGCTCTCTGTAAAGTGGGAGGTAAATAAAACACACAAGTCTGGTCTTTCTGTTTGCCAGCTGGGGCTGCCATCTGTGATGCCAGGTACACGGGGAATGAGGATGGAGGCCCAGGAGCGCCCTCTTGGAAATCCACCTGCTTGTCTGGCCATCTGCTTCTGAAGCTGCAGTCAGCATCCACTCCGGGCAGCAGTCCCCAACCCACATGATGCAGCCCCCGTCTGGGACACCTCTTAGCTGGCCCAGCCTCGGGCTAGTGTTCCTGCTGGGTGGGCGATTCCCTTTTCTGCCCTACACTCTACTGTACTTAGACATCTCTATCCTGCTCTGCCATGACATCTTGACCCTCCAAAGGCACTGATGCCCATGCCATGGGTAGGTGAAATCCTTAGGCTTGGTACATAACCAAAGGTCTTCCTGCTATTTCCATGACTTAAAAAAAACATGAAGTCCTTGAATGCTGGGCTGAATTAATGAATGGGTTAGAGATCTTCTTAACCTTTTGAGGATTGTATTTTTAGATAAGGAAATGTAATGCCCTTAAAAAGGACAGCAAATAATGAAATTAATATGGAAATTATTTGTCTCGTATTTTACTGGAAATACAGTAACTTGGACTGAGAATGGGTGTGTCCTCACGGCTCAAGCACTTCCTAACTGAGCACTTAGAGCCCTCCGGCTTCTTTTGATCTTGCTTGGGGAGGACAAACCGCAAACGTCTTTTAATGCAGTTATTTGACTTTTTCTTCCTGCATCAATTTGAGAATCAAATTTTTGGCAAAAATAACTTTTCTTAATAGGCCTATTACTGACCTCTTCGCCAAGAATGTGTCCACTTAGGAAAGTTCGCTGTAGACACTTTAATGGGTTTTCCTATAAATCACCAGGTTGGAGGACGACCTGTCCGGACGTCTGCACAACTCTGGACGCCTGCTCCGTCTGCCACCGCTGCCGCTGCCCGCGACCTCGGGCTTGCTATTGCGCTGAAGGTGAGAAGAACTCGAAGCAAATGAAGCGGCTCATCGCCATTCCCAGAGTCACGGGGGTATTATCAGTGGCAAAGAAAGCAGAACGAGATCCGGCCCTCCCCCAGATTCCCGCTCCGTCGCCCACACTCTCACACTCCTGGGACACTCCTTAAGTAGTGTCATTGCTCGGAAGTACCTGCTGTGTGGTGCACTACACGGCAGGGAAGGAGCAGGGAGAGCCGCCCAGCACAGCGCGCGGGGGGTCCTGCCGCCTGTCACCTGAAGGAGAGACACTTCCAGCAGCGGAGAGCAGTCTAAAGGCTCGCTCTAGGGGCAAGGGGCGGGTAAGTTGTGATTGACGCACACGGTAGCAAAACACAGTCTTGCTAGACGGAGTCTACAAAGATAAAAATGGCATAAAGAAGTTCTAACAATGTAAAGCTTGCAGTACCGAGGGTCGAACACAGGACCTTGCTCTTGGCAGGCAGGCGCTTATTCCACTGAGCTATCTCCCCAGCCCTATAAAACTACTTTTTAAGTGCAGGATATAATTTGTCTTACCACTCTGTAAAAACAAATCCCTAGATGCCTAGATGGAAGTAAATTTAACAAAACGCCCTCAAGGGTCATCTCTGGATTTTGGAATTACATGTGACCACTGTTTTCTAACTTATCTTGCATTGTCTTGCACTATTTTAATGAGTATTAATTCAATTTTCAGAAAGGAAGAGAAAATTATTAAGATAAAAATTATGAGAAAGTAAAACTATGAATGGTAAATATTCTATAATATTATACACAGTTATTTTTGGATGTAGAGGTTATGTTTCACCCTTAAGCTGGAGCTGAGGAGTACCAATCTCAAATACGAAAATCAGAGCAAGCTCAATGTTCCTAGGCCTCAGGGCCAGGGTTCAAGCTTCATTAGAGGCTCTCTGGGGAGGGTTAGAAATGGATGAAACACTTTTCTTGTAAAGATGAGTTAGAGAAGCATTTCACTCTTAAATATCATAAAAAGACGTATGTGAAAGACAGTTGAGTTGTGGACTTCCTTGTTCATTCCTTTTCTGTTCCTTCTCTTTTTTTGCTTTGTCTTCTTTTCTACCTTACGTCTCCGTCCCTACCATCTCCTCTCCTTCCTTCTTCTGTACCTCTAATATTTATTAAATCTTTCTCAGTAGCAAAGATATTAATGAATGGCCTGCCTGGTGCATATACTGTAGGTAGGCAGATAGACAATTACATGAATGAGAATTAAGAATGTAAGTAGGTGGAGTACCACTAAGAACTAAAGAAAAATAATGCAAATCTTAAATCTCAGAAAGGGGAAATGGCTCAGTAGAATAAGCACTTGCCTGGCAAGAACAAGGGCCTGAGTTCAAACCTCAGTTCCGAAAAAAAAAAATCTTAAATCTCAGTGAGTTTTATGTGAAAAAGAAATCTGTGAGGTGAAGTTGCCTCTAGTTTGACTTCAATAGATTGGGACTAAATGTGAAATTAGAAGAATTCTGATAGAGGGGCCGACGAGATAGCTCGCCAGTCTGAAGTGTCTTCTTAGGCAAGCTTAGGCAGGCACAGGGAACTGTGGTTCAATTCTAGGCACCACATGCTGCATCAGCCCTGCTCTCAGGGAGGGCTGAGCTGGCCAAAAATAAAATAAAATAAAATATTCTGATAGATTGGAAACATAAACTAGCCCATCCTACACAGGAAGCGTTTGCAAAGGCTGGTAGTGACACAGTGACCTTATGTGTGGAAATATGGCAAACTGCAGGCTGGAATGAAGGCCACTCCTGTAGTTGGTCGCCTGTCACAGTTGGAAGGAGAGTACCTTCTCTTTGGAGTCTACTTTTTGCCAAACAGTATTTATACATGATACAAAATGAAAAGTTTGATTTGAAAGTATTTTAATTGCAAAAAGAAAATTGAAATGTTCTGCTTTGTGCACATGATTTTTAAAATTTTATTTATTTATTTATTTTTGTGGTAGCAGGGCTAGAACTCAGGACCTTACTCTTGCCAGGCTGGCACTTGTGCCACTAAACTATCTCCCTGGCATGATTTTTTAAAATTTTGTATTCAAAAAAGGACTGTACCCCATTAAGGAAGTATTTTTACAGTATTTTTTGATGAGCAGGCCTATTATTTTTTCTTTCAGGTACTTTTCATAATCAGCTTTATCAAGTGACAAAACTTTCCCTCTGTTACATAAAAATAATTTTAGATACTACATGCTCTTTGAAGTTCCTATACTGCCATTCAAGCATCTGTGACTTTTTTTTTTTTTTTTTTTTT
>NDGM010940297.1:0-10791 GCA_002564305.1 Octomys mimax | reverse complement strand
CCTTTTGATGTCTTTATGAAGTAATCTTTGTAGGTGTTTATGGGATCCTTTTGGTTTGATCTTACAAACTTCATAAAGAATGAGCTAGTCCTTATTATTTGCCTGTCCTTGTTTTCAGAACTCAATGTAGGAACTGAATTGTGCCAGATGAGATGAAGGGGCTCACCACTGAGATCAAGGATCTTCTTTTAGTGTCATAGTTGTCCTTGGCATTCATGGCTCTAGATTCCTGGTTGGTTTTCTTAGTTGTGCACTGGCAATCATGAGTCTTGTTCCTACTCATCTTTTGCGGATATGCAATTGTCTCCATATTACACTATAATAGGAAGAAATAATCACCTGTTTGTTTGAGCATGGAGGTATCTCCCTTGCTCTGTTTCAAACAGACACACTAAAACAACACCGAGGTTTTGGAGGCAGATTTATTTAATTTTCTCCTATTCTATTTTTCAATGAATTATTATAATTTGTCACCCCTGCTGTCAAGCAAAGAAAACAAAAGCAAACAAACAAGGACACCCGATGTCTTTATTTCCTGAGTTGCTTTGAGGTCTTTTGGCACAGTGTTTCTCAGTATCTTCCACCATGAGGAAGCACTGTGGGCTGAGATTTCTGCAGTCTGTTCGGCTGAGACTGTTAGCACCATCTGTTCCAACTGTGTCTGCATTATTTTCTGTCTTTTATATTTTTATCTTGTTTTGATTTTGGTCTTATGACATTATCTAGTACCCTATCCCCTTTTTTATGTATTTAGTACAGGGTCTACCGGGTCTTACTACGTAGATCAGACTCGCAGTAATCTGCCTGCTTTCAGCCTCCCAAGTGCTGGGATTACAGGTGCACACCTCCACACCCAGTCTCCATCACTGTCTCAGTGCGCCCCCAGGGACTGTACAAGCACAGCATGCCAGGGATCAAACCCTAGTCTCTGTGCCTGCCTAAAAAGGTACTTTAGTCCTCTGAGTTATCTGGCTGCCCCCCCATCCATTTTTAAATATCATGTGATTTGCCTTAGTATAATAGCAAAGGGAAGTAGCCAAATGTAACTGTGTTGAAATTTTTTATACTGAATTTAACTCGTACTTTTTACATTCAATAATAGGCCAGGAATATTTTCTCATGATATAAAATGAATCTTACCAGCATTTTGAATTTATACTTTTCCTCAATGCCTCCCACCTTCAGAAATTATTTGCTTTCTAAAGTTTCTATTTGTCCAAGGAAATGTTAGTGCAGAATACAGACTTTATTTTCTTACTAGTGCTTTTATGAATGTCAATGATACTTAGCACCTAGCAAACACTCTATGAATATAGCAAACACTCTAAGTGTCTTGCTAGTATATCTTTCCCTGACACAAGGTCATTCTGCTTAACACAGCTCTGATTCCCCATCGACAAGGGTTAAGTTTCCCCTCCTTAACCCGATCTACAAAGCTGCAGTTCCCTATACTACTCACCCACTTCCCACTCTGGACTCCTCACGTCCATCCCATTGTAGTTTAGGGCATTCTTATAGCCAACTCCGTTTTCATTTAAAACACCCTTGACCCCTTTTTAATATGACAATCTGCTTCTAGTTCTTTCATGTAAAGATCTCATATAACCATAAAGAAGACTTTTCTGATTTTTAGCTAGAAACAACCCTTCATCTTCAGCTTTTTATAGCTTTGCTACATTGAAAGCTGCCAGAAAACAGTAAAATTGGCATTGCCCAGATATATGTTTAAGCGAAAAATCCTAGGACGTAATTCAAAGTTACTGTCTCAGAATTATTATTTCAGGAAGGTTCTCACATGATTTATTTGCCCATTAGACACTGATAATTGTGTTTCAGGGAATTTTTAGAGTATATGAATGTTTGGTCCCTATAGTCCACTTTGAAATAAAAGAAACTGTGATATACTGTTTTTGAAAAGTCTTAGTGATGCAAAGACCCCTAAATATTACCTTAATTTCCTGGCATATGGTAGCTCAAATATGGCTTCAAAAGCAAAGAAGGTGGTAAGAAAGAATAAAGGAAGGCGAGGGAAAGGACTTCATGTCATATTCTAGCTGAGAAATAGGCCTTCTGTGTGGAGATCAGCACTGTGCAATGGGAAGCCAGGGGATGCCAGGATTTTTAGGGACATACCAGACACTAAAGAGAAGAAAAAACGTTTCTCTACAAGTTTCAGAGGGAGATTGCTGTGGATACCTTTGTTTAGACTTTTACCATCTAGAATCATGAGACAATATATTTTTGTGGGCTTAAACCATCAATTTGAGAGACATTGTTATGTGGTCCTGGGTAACTGATAGAAACACGGAGGCCAAATTTCTCATCTAAATTTCATAGCTCTGTCAAGTGATAAGCAATATCCTTGTTTTGATTATTTTTCCAAGAGTCAGTTTCAATTCCAAGACTTTGTTATAAAGTGCTAAGTCCGTTAAATGATTCATTAAATGATACGCCAAATACAACTTTTAGTATTTTGATACATTTCTAAATATGAGTGATAAAGAGATTTGCTGTCAATTAGTCCATATTTCATATTATTTTCCACTTTATTTTAAGGCAGTCTTCTCTGGAGTTGCTTAACTGATAATATTTTGCTAGAAGTAAGTTTTGTATGTCCAGATTTCAGCAGCTTAAAAAAAAAAATCAAAATTGAAACAGCCATCCAAAAAATAATGGAGGCACAAAATCATCTTCTGTGGCCTGCTGTTAAGTCTTGAAATATCTTATTCTGTCAGTGTGATTTCATAGCAGGATGAAAAATGTCAAAAGTGAGGATGACAAATCAGTCTAGTGAGGAAAAATGACTCTTGGACAAGAGATGTCATTTGTCATGATTGCCATTTGACTGCACTTTCTCCTCTCTTCTCTTTCATATGAATGTAATTTTGCCATTAGTTTTAAATTATCTTTACTGCACAATGGCTTGATCATGAGAATTATACTTGCACTAAAAAAAGTTTTGCAAAATAATAAGGGTTTTTAAATGTGGACTTATATTTGTATGTTTCAAAGAATTAAAACATCATCAATGCATAATTTACCAAATATGATTATTTTTTAAGCCAAATGGCCATTTTTCCAACAAAAACACCATGGCTTTTTTTTTTTTTCTGAGACTGACACAGCTGAGCACAGCTCTCTGAGTCACTGCATAATACGGGTGGTAATTAAGCCACAGCTTCAAGGTTGCATGGGCACAAGACAATTCAGCCTAATGAAGTATCGATCGGCTGCAGTCGAGGTAAAACAAGTTGACATTCATTTAGAGGTAGCAATGTGAATATACCACAATGCCACCAAAGAAATAAAGGGAACAAACAATGAGGCTGAATTTTAATCTTGCAAACACAATTAAGAATCTTATTTATAGCATGCTGCTATCACTTAAACTAAAGCTAATTGCATACTTACTGCCCTGACATAAGATACCTAAATCAGCAGAAATTATATATCCTTAGCATAATGGCAAAGAAGAAAAGAAAAAAAAAGTTTAGTGCTTCAATTAGAGACAACACAAGGGGATTAAAAAACATGCTGATGGAAATGTCAGAAATCAGATTTCCCAAGTAGTTGTTTTGGACAATTAAACTTATTTTAAGATGTTATGAGGAGCAGCACAGGACAGTGGAATTCAACCTTGACTAAGCCAACTTTTATTTGGGGTAAGTTAATGCCTCCTCTGAATTTACCCATTTTATATGACTAATGATTAACACCAATATGTAACTCCATCTAATTTAGTAAACATTTATTGAAATAATCTTATTTTCCAAGAAATAAGTATAGTGGTTATGGCGTTAACAATTTCCTTCATGAAGACCATGATTTCTCAGCATTAAACTTATCATTCAATTAAGAAGTAAACTTCATAAATAGTGGTGGTGAAGTGGTGCATTTTTAAACTGTCACTTGTGCAAATTTCACTTATCTGTATTTTTCAACAAAAGAACTTTTATGATATGGTTTTAAACACTATTTCAGGAAGATAAAAATTATTGACCATTTTTTATCCATTTAATAATGATGTATAATTTAATAATGTGTACACATTTTAATAATCTGTTTAAAGTTTGGGATTTTGTATTAAACACTAATCGTTAATGATGAAATGTTCTCAAAGATCACATATATTTTAAAATTAATCTATTAACATTTAAAGGGATCATTTTAAATTCTATTTTATTTGCTAAGCCAATATGGAATAAACTTGCATATTTCAATCATTTTAATATTTTCTTCAAAATTATGTTTAATTTAATTTTAAATAATTATGATGCTTAAAGATGTAGTCATATATTCTCAATGATGATATAATATCTGAAAGTTTTGTTTTGGACAAATGAAGTCCTTGACTTAACAATTGAGCAGGCTGCTTTCGCTAGTGGAGAAACCTGTTTCATACCATTGCAAAGGGCAGGAAAGCATGCTTTTCATAAATGCTACCTAGACGAGACATTCAGTCACAGCTTTCTAATAAGAACTAAAACTCAAAATGCATTTGTGCTAATCAAAGACTTGAAAGTTACTAGAATTATATGGCTTTTAGAAGTCATATTTTCTTGTAAAAAATACTCTCAAATAAAAGTGGGCACTAATGTGTTTAATTATACTACAGACCTGAGGCAGATGGACAGTTCCTTTAAAATATTGATAAGCAGATGTTAGGATTCTCAGAAATTGCCCTACTTGTTTGAGGAAAGAGGATATTCTTTTCTGATTACTTATATTGATAATAAATTATTTAGGGGTCCAATTACATGATTAGCGTGTTTCAGTTTATTGCATCACATTTGAAATTATTCTTTTCAGTCATTTCTAAATAGATCATTTTATTGTTGTTTATTGTATTTTATTAGAATGTCATAGTTGAACTTTTACCACCATGTGGAATAAACTTCATCAAGATCATAAAAACCTTGGTTTCACAATTAAAGCATGTTAAATTCAATCAACATACCTTGTGTCAATGGCAAAGTAAGATTATTTTCATGATTTACTAAACATTTTATAACTACAAAGTTAAAACAATGGTTGGTGGTTTAGAATCTATTTTGAAATTTTTCAATCCTTGTATCACATGATCTTTTCTGTTATTATGTACAATAAATATTTGCTAATTTCCCTTTTTCATTTGGAGGCTGTGAATGCCAATTATATCTACTTAATTATAAATTAAATTCAATATGCTTTAAAAATAACATAAAATCTGGACATGTAGGTACATACCTTTGGTACATACATTAAAATGTTTGAATCAAAAGAATCTAAATATACAGACAGACCCCATTTGAAAAAATTAAAAAGAAATCAGAAATAGAGAAAAAAAAGAAGAGTGAGAGAGAGAAAGGACAAAAAGGAGCTGAGGATGTTTATCAGTAGTAGGTAGCCTTTCTTCAATCATCAGTTCCACCAAAATAAAACAAAAGAAAAAGATACACTAGTTAGTGACATTCTTAGACATATAATTCTAGTTAAAATGAGGTGGAAAATATCTCACTGTAATAGTCATTTAAACAATCTTACAGCTCCTGGAATCTTATTTATCCTAGAATAATGACATACAACATTGCTTTTTAAGTAATTATAACCTTAGCCACATCAAAGAAAATAATGCACAATTCTTAAAATTGGCCTTGGTTTTCTTACATACAACAAAATAGGACTATGGCTTTATTGATAGCTGATCAAAAGAAATCATAGAAGCAAACACTGTGTGTGTGTGCGTGGGCACGTGTGCACACATGCATGTGCATGTGCATCTGCAGGTTCGTATACTAATAGGAATAGATATTTTGGCATGCTTATAGATGAAAGCAGATGAATATATCTATGTACATGAACATGATTGCTGATCCAATCAATCTTCGTGTTCATCAGATAATCAGATATTTCTTTGTCTTACTACTCTTCCAATCTTACATTAAGAACAAATGTTATTGGTGATTCTGCAATCAGAAACAAACTGTGATTCCTCATGAGTATGCATAGAAATATTAGAATGATATTAAAACATTGAAATAATATTGAAGTATGAAATAGTATATTGTTATTAATATTGTAATAAATACTATTTATTGTTAACATAAATGATGTAACTTACAAATATGGCCTATTAGAGTTTTTCAACTGATCATAAGTTTATATCTATATTTTAAAAATAATATTGCACAAATAATTTATGTGCATATTCATAGGTTAATATAAGCAATATTTTTAAATCAAAGCAGTGTTTATTGTTAGTTGGAACAAGATAATGATTCTAAACATTCAGCTCTTCTTAATGTTGATTGAATAGTGAATGAATAATTAGTCACACTTGCCATTTTATTTAATATGTATAGGTCAGAAATTGCAACCCTCAATGATCATGTACACCAATAAAAAGAGAAAATTCTTATGAAAAAAATGATATAGAAGGTAGAATAGTACTATAATTTATGTGATTTTACATAAGCATTAATATTCATTTTCTAGCTCTTCAATATGCAAGATGGAAAAATAATGTTGTGAAAGCATGCTATGTAGGGGCAGCAAGATAGTTCAGGGACTAAGTATCTGCTTAGGCAAGCACAGGGACCAGGGATTGATCCCTGGTGCCACATGTGGCACCAGCCTCACTCCCCAGGCACACTGAGCCAGCCACCAAGACCAGATATGGTGGAGCACACCTGTAATCCCAGCTCTGAAGAGGCTGAAAACAAAAGGATCCAAGCAGTGTAGTGAGACCGTGTACCAAATACATTTTTTTTTAAAAAAAAGCTATGAAATTTTTATACTTAATCATTTAAATAATCCTATCAATACTTTAACAGTGGGCTCATTTGATAATTTTTGTGAGACAGTGATGAAAATCTCATTTTACTGCTATAAAAACTGTCTATGGCAAAAACAAAGGTATAAAACGAAATTCAGTGCAAAAGTTCCAACTTCAACTCTCACTCCTCTACCCATATTGTTCGATTTTGTTTTTTGTACTTTCCAAATACTTTTAATGCACATGGATATATAAATCAATTATTTTTCCCACAGAAATGAAAGCATATATTTTTCATGCTTTGTATCATGCCTTTGTTTCATGTAACAATACCATATTCCATCAAGTGTAAGACACCAGATGTTGAAAGATGCACTATTATTTACAATTCACTAATAAAGGAAAACACTACTAGTTATGCTACAACACAATGAATTTATCATTTAAAATTTAATTTTAGATACAATGTATGTTCTGTTACTTCTAATTGGACATCTATTTTTAGATGTTCATGAATGCATTAAAAAGAAGATTTAAACAAAAGTCACTTATAAGATAAAATAAAATAAAACCTTCTTACTTACTTTTCAATTTAAGATTGCCGTCATCCATAATTTTCTCTCACAAGATCATTGTTCTATTGATCACTTAGGTGATTTTGCAATTCAAAAAGAAAAGTAAGAAAATATATAAAACCATTGGCCTACCTCCTGCATATCCCCAGACATACCAGACAAAGCAAATGACCCTAATTAGCTGAAGGAAATACTCCCTTAACCCCAAGAGCCTTTCTTTTCATCAGCTGACAATGATTATGCATGTGACATTCTGCTATTTTCTTGTGCAAGAAGAAGGCCAGAATCACAATTACCCTAAATCATCCCAATTTCTGGTATATGACTAACCAAAACAATGTAACTTAAAATCAGTGAAATATAGTACATTAAGGGATCTGCCCATCTGAGTTCGCATAGTTTATCTCTACTTTTTGTTAGATTAGTGTAAGAGCATATATGGGTAAGTAGTTTAGCTTACATAACTAGACTCTACTACTAGATGTTTAGTTTCCTACAATGCATTTGTGTCTCTTTATTTTACATTTTGTTTTCCTTTTTCTTTTTAATTGCTTTTCTTTGAGAATGCTAGAGATAGTATCTGTGATCATTCAGTTATGTGTGGGAGGGGGTTGCATATCTAGTGAACAACATCCAGAAATTAAAATTTTAAAAATCAAGGGATATGGACATTTAAATTTTGTGCAATTATTATACAAAATTACTCCCTACAGGATTTACACTCTGTACATTAGAACATTAAGATCCCTATACTCATAAATATGCATTTTCAGCTTTAAATTGCACAAACTGAAAGCCTCTCAACACAGATAGTAAATGAGGCTCCTAGAAATTGTCTAATCCTGTAGTTTTTGGCAAATATATTTACATCTTACATTTATGTTACAAAAATTATTTCATACTTAGTGTCTTAGTTACTTTTCACTCATTGCTGAGACCAAATACTTAACACTCAAAATTAAGAAAGGAAAGTTTTACTTAGCTCACAGTTTATGGAGGTTTCAGTGGACTCCAAGGCAGGGTGGCATAGCACCTGGGCAACTGTTCATAGTAGCAGAAGACAACAAGCACGAAAAGAGCAAAAGGGGGTGGTGACAGCAAGCCTCTTTTCCTCCCTTATATTATACGGAGGTTACCCACCCTAGGTGGGTGTAGTCCTCACAAAATCTCCTTGCCCTTCTCTTGCACTGGCTCAAGATGTTTACAAAGTGAAGATCCTGTCCCCTGCTAAGTAACTCACTAAACTTGTAAACTTCTCAATTCTACAGAATGAATTAGCCATTCCAACATCCTAAAGTGTGAACAGACAACCCCCAGGAAGATCCTCTGCACCCCAGGACATAGAACTGCTGAGTTATGTAGTTAAGCTTCTAAACTCTTCAAAACTGATACAGTGCATAAAACATTGCACATATAGAAGATTTCAACTCACCAGTTTTACTTTCAAATTTTATGCATGCTTGAATACTCCAATTTCTCAAATTCATTACATATCCTTATTTCTCTCCTTTCCTTACCTCTCTGTCTCTGTTTCTGTCTCTGATTCTGTCTCCATCTCTATTTCCGTCTCCATCTCCATCTTCATCACTGTTTCTCTTTCTCTCTCTCTCTCTCTCTCTCTCTCTTCCTTTTAACTTCCTTCATAATTTTGTTTAGGCTTTGGATGAATAACTACAATACAATTTAAGGCTTATTGTGAGAGAATAAATCTTTTGCAATTAATCTACTTAATCATAAAACATTAGATGTATCACTAGCCTCTAAAGCACATAATTGGCCCATTGTATTTTACATGTGAGGACACTAAGTACCAGAAAAGTCAAAGATTTCCCTCTTCTATCAACAGAGTGTGGATGTAGTACTTGTTCTAGGACTGAGCCTCTGAGTTCAGAATTTATTCCATTGTCACTTCCATATCCCAAAAGCTAACAATAAAGGCATATCAAAATGACCACATAATCTAGGTACAACCAGAATATTGCAGATAAAATTGTTTTGTTATTGTTGTTGGGAAAATAAAAAAGCAAAGAATCTTGTGTTGGTTCTTTTGTAGACCATCCATTAGCAAGAGAGCATAATGTTCCCTGAGGAAAAGAGCTACAAAGTGTGTTCTGTATAACCAGAACCACAAATGAAGTGATTACAGTTAATAATAAGTATTTTATTTTCTCTAGATGACAACATGAATATACTGCCTGATTCAGCAATCGAAATTGTTTTCATTTCAAAAAATTTAATACCTCTATATTTATTTCTAACTTTATTATATACTACATATCTTTGAGTATGTGTATATAAAATTTATATTTTATGAAGTTGGTAAATAAAAACCTATAAAATCCCATTATTGTTACCATCTACGTGTGTTTCAATAAAGGGCTGATGAGGAATATTGGAATCAAAAGTGAATGCTTATTTCAACACAGTATGCCTCATCAGCCATTTATTTTAATATTGTTTATGTCATCATCACTTTGACTGATAACCTTTTCTGAAAACTATCCTTATTTAAATATCAAGCACACCGATCCAATCTTAGGTAAGCCATCAATCTTCACTGATTTGAGAATAGCTTGGGAAATTCTTTCCCTCCCACCTTATTTTTGGAAGAGCCATCCAAATAGCTCAGTGGATTAATGTACCTGCTTAGGCAGAGCACAGTGGCCAGTTTTCTATCCTTAGCTTGCTCTTCCAACCCCATCCCAGGGGTGCACTGAGACAGCGATTGAGACTGAGCGTGGTGGCACATGCCTGTAATCCCAGCTCTTGGGAGACTGAACACAGGCAGATCACTACAAGTTTGATCTACCTAGTGAGATCCTGTAGAAGCTGTACTAAAATACCCTATTTTTGGTGAGCCAGAGGTTGGATCACCTATTTTAAAACTAATCTATTCTACAAATTGAGATTTTAATTCAAATAAACTTATCTGAACTGATGAGCATCCTAGGCCATGAAAAGTAAATAAATATATCTTAAATCAAATCAAATGTGATGCTTCTCAGCTTTCTAAAAATAGTAACAAATATGGCAACATTAAATGTATAACTTTGTATGGCTGCTTTCTGCTGTTTCCCTAAAATAATCTCTTCTGGAGGAAGCTGAGAGCTGAAAATCAGAATGGTTTTTAAGTCTGTGAATGCTTAAATTAGGACAAAAGAAGGTGAATCTGCAACTTTAAGTTAACATTTCATTCAGGTATGGTAGAAGCCTGAGAAATGAAATAGGGTCATTGGAAAGATGCCCCAAGTGTTGCAAATATATTTTTCCAAAGAAATATTTTCATATTCTTTGAATATGCAAGGGTCCATACCTCAACTTAAATTACTATGATTATTTCACATGAAATAACAGAGCTAAAAGAGGGGTTTTTGTGGGGGGGGGATTTTTTTTATTTTTTTATTTTTTTTTCAGAATTTTATTGATAAACAGCAATTAGACAGTTTCAAATCAAATCGCTAG
>NDGM010940218.1:0-14810 GCA_002564305.1 Octomys mimax | reverse complement strand
TTTTTAGATCTAATTCTTAAGAACACATTTGAAAATAATTTAAAGTCAAAGGAAAGAAGTGTTGATTTAAAATAATATCGGTTTCACCATTAGAAATTATAACCATCAAAAGAACACAGTGAATATTGGAGAATAAAGAGATATACAAATTGCAAGATGTTTTACAGATAAGTAATTTCTTAGAAACTAGTTAAGATTATGAAGCTGTCATTCCTATTGGAGCAACTGCATGTTTTTATAATAGTATCACAGGAATGTAACAGTTTCTCCTGATGTAAGATCAGTTATAAGACTCAGATAGAATCTGGGGTAATGAAGTTTTTCCATACTTCTTGGTATTTCTCATGGAGAGAAGTTATTGACATCTATGCAGTGAAAAGATTAGTATTCATAGCACCACCATGTTAGCAAGCATTCAGTCAATTAATCTCTTTCAGAGATAAATAACTTTCCCATTAAAAATTAATACATCTATTGGGTCGGGGAGATAGCTCAGTGGAGTAAGTGCTTGCCTGGCAAGCACAGGGTCCTGAGTTCAGTCCCTGGTACTGAAAAAAAATTAATACATCTATCTTTTTTTAGAATCTATTTTTTTTAATTTTGGGATTGTCTATTTAGCTCTTATAGCATTTCCAGACAGTGGTTGAAATACTGGTCATTCACTCACAATCTCAAATACACTGCTATTGTGTTTCCTAGTTATTTAGTCACTATTTCTGTGTTCACCATGGATAAGTGGTTTATTTCAGATTCTGCCTTCTGAGAGAGTTTTCTTTCATTATATTATAATACCTCAACCAAGGCTCATTGTGTTCCACATCTGAATAATTAAAGAGAGGTGTTGCATTTTTTAGTTTTAACCCATGTTTAGGGTCTCTGATCCATCTGAGGCCTTCATGTCTACCTTGTCTCCAAAATAGACGTTCAGACATTCTGGATAGACATAATTGTACTTACACACTGGAAAGTGAACAGCCATATTTTCAGCTTCTTGATTCAGTACTTTTACCTTTTTAGTCAATTTATTAAGAGACTTTTCTAACTTGATTTGTTTAATTTGAGTTATTTGTTGGTATGAAATTCTTTTCTAAACATTCAAAGACAATAATTACAACTCTCCTTGAATACACCAGGACATTTTGCTATGTGGTGATGTCTTCTGAAAAAAATGTAATAACTTATTTGGCTTAGAAATGATGATAGACAGAGTCTTATATTCTATGTATTGCTATGAATGATATTGGGTTACCCTGGAATTTCCATCTCTATTTAAAAGGAAAACACAAATTAAAAATAATGCAATCTGAATAACTAATGGACAACTTTTTAAATTCATGATAGAGCATTATAAATTATTATGGAATTCATCTAACATAGTTCTAGTGAAACAGTGTGGGAGGGTTATGGCTGTCATCACGTGTGTACCTATTCTAATCATTATTAGTATATTGGTATATCAATTGTGACTTCCAAAGTTTTTGTTTATACTTAAATTGTTCTTGATCTCACCTTTTCTTGACATCCCCCTGAAGTTTTTAACAGGTTGTAATTATATCTCTTTCAAAGATTCTGAAATTTATTTTTACATTTTTCTATATTCTGGTGCTTTATTTTACAAATATGAGAAAATTGTTTAGTAGTTAAGACTTGTGACCACTGTAGGCCTCACTCTAGATTGATTAGCAGATTTAAGACTACCAGCTCATTGTTTGTGTAGCTAGAGGCCAAAAACTTCTTCATTTTCCTAGGTGAATTGGACATTTCATGTGTGATGTAGAGATAAGAATATTCTGGTTAAAGGTCTCTTCATTCTGTCTACACATTAAAATCACTTGGGAAGCTTTCTAAGAAATATAATTGCCCGTGACAATGAAATCAGAATTTCTAAAGCAGGAAGTTTCTGTTTATGAATCCAAGTGCTTCATGTGTAGCCAGATTTGAGGACCACTCAGATAACTAGAGTAGGTTGGCACATCATTCTTTCATTTAGCCCCTGGTGGCTGCCAAGGTGTAGTAGTCCCATCTGCAGAGTGGTTCTTTTGATCAGAAGCTTGTCATTGTGTTTTATTTTGTGTCTGAATTCATTCATGTGGGTATTTTGTCTCCTGTCTCTGTATCCATCTTTGCCTCTCTCATAGCTTCCCCTTATAACCCACAAATCTTTTCTAAAAAGAAGTCAAGATTGCTTACTCTTTATTTTTCTTTTATTTAAAAGGTTGTGTGGAGGAAACTTGGAGATGCTGCCGGTTCATGTCCTGGAATTAGGCAGCATCTATCAGGAAACCAGTACAAAGGACCAATGTGAGAAGCATTCTTTTTCAAACTTGAGATCCCCACTGCCAGAGAGAAAGAGAAGGAAAAAAGAAGAAAAATAAAAGAGTATATGTTTCCACAGACCTGGACTCCTGGAATAACATGGACTGTACATTGCACACATCTCCCTCCAAACCTTCTAGATATCATGTTGATACTCTTGTGTCTCACTTCCATGTCCAAAACAGTTAATCTCAACAAGGTAGTGCTGAATAATCACCATTTGGTATCAGTGTTTTCATTAGAACTAAAGTGTTTTAACTTCCCACATCTAAGATTATAATTGGGAAATCTGCATGGTTGGAAGTGTCCATTAGCAATTCAGTGGTTTTGATAGAGTTGACTTGTTCCATATAGTGGTGGAAACTTTTACCATGTAGTACTGAAGAGATGAAGAAATGATTTCCAGTTCCCTGGGGTTGAGAGCTGGGCAATTGCCTCTTATGCTTCATTGAAGAATATACTAGTTCCTGATTCATAATTAATTGAGATATAAGAGGTATGGTTTCTGGGCTTTTGTTTTGACTTTTGAGGTGCTAAAAATACCACGTAAATTCTATTACCAGCTTGAAGAGTAGCAAGACTTTGTAAAGTGCTTATTCAGAGAGTATCATTTATTTCAGTTATTGAAAATAAGTATATCTTTTCTTTAATCTTGATGAGTTGCTCATAGAGGAACACTTGGGGACATATCAACCCCCACAGTTATTCAGTGTATCAATTTCAACTAAAAGACAAGCAAATATAATTTTTCTAAGTGATTAGAGTTGTTAGATATTAATTTATACAATTTAGTTTCTAGACATGCTGTATATTTAATAAACTTTATGTAAACTTTAAAATATTGCACTGCATTTATGAATAAAGCTTTCTTTGCCTACTGCAGCTGTTTAATGTTTTATGAAACTAACGCATGTCCTTCATTACTGAAATTAAAGGTTCTTGTTCAGATTGCTTGAAGTTTGAAAAAGAGGTGTGCTAGCTTTGCTTAGTTTTTTTCCTTATTTTTGGTATATACATATAATATTAGAATGTGTGTATTGGAAATGCTATGATAGGTATTTTGTGTTTATCTAATGCAATGATAGTTTCTTGTATGAATGTACAAGCCTGTGACAGAATGCTATGTTTTTACTGTAGTTTAAGATTTTAAAAGTAGGGATGCAACAATTCCCAGTTTTCTGATGTCTTCTAAGTTACTGAGATTTGATTCACAGAAAATATTCCTTCTTGTTCTTTTTAAAATAGGCTCATCATACAGTGTATTAATTGTCAATGGTGGGACAATATGAAAGAATTTTGCTTTGCTCTTTTGAAATGTAATTGTGATGAAAAACTAGCCCTCTATTTTCAGAAAATATTTATGAATTAATTTACTGTAAGATTATCTCTAATTATACTGACTGGATTACAGTGTAAGCCTCTGTTTCTTTTTAAATGTTATATTTTTTAAATGTTATTATTCTGTAAAAGAAAATTGCTCACTGTCTTTACACCTTTTCTCATAGGAGAATGTTCATCTTTAAGTTGTTGCATTCCTGCACTTGGCAATGTTTAAAACAAGTTTTTGTGCCTGCAGCAGAGTCTGCAGAAGCTAATTCAAGGGACACTGGTATTTGACAAACATACTTGTGTAAATTTTGATACTGTATTAAAACTATTTTTTTAAAGTTCCACATAAAACTGAGTATTAAGTATATGTGTTCATCTTAGAAATGATAATAAATTATTTACTCTCACAGTGTGTTATACTCAAAGTGTTTTTCTTAATTGAGCAGATTTCTTTTCTTTTCTTTTTTTCTTTTTGGTGGAACTGGGGATTAAACTCAAGCCCTTGCACTTGGCAGGCAAGCACTTATTCTACTGAGCCATCTCCTTAGCCCCCAGATTTCTAATAGTCACTTAATATGTTTCTGCGTAATGGTGCTAATAATAATACAGATAATTCACTATCTTAAACTTAAAGCGATGGTTTAAATATTCTTACAGATAGATTTGATATTCAGATTTCTCAATTTGCACTCTTGTCTATTTAATAAAGTTAGAATTTCAGGATGATAGTGATAGTCAAGAATTTTTTAAAATTGGCTTCTATTGTGCAACATCATCATTCTTTTAATTCATATAGATTTATTTTTTTAATTTTAATTTTTTCATGTATGTATTTGGTATAGGGTCTCATTATGCATCTAGGACTCATAGTGATCCTTCTGCTTTCAGCCTCCCCAGTGCTGACATTACAGGCATGCACCACCATGCCTGGACTCATTCACCGGCTCAGCGCACCACAGGGGTGGGGCCGGCAAGGTATGCTGGACCGGGGATTGATCCTGGTCCCTGCACTTGCCAAAGCAGGTGCTTAGTCTGCTGAGTTGTCTTGCCTGCCTTTCATATAGGTTTAAATTAAATTTAATTTAGTTGCCCATTAAACCTTTAGTCATCAGAAGACATATACTGGAAGAAAAATTCTAAAGAAATGGAAAACTTAGCTATTTGGAAAATTTAAGCCTATATATAAATAACTTTTACATTATTAGGCAAAGGTATAAGATACACATATGACCAAGGTATAAATAGGAAAACACACACATGTCCATATACTCTGAGACCACAGACACAGCTTGGAAATCACTACCAAGAACTAAGATGGTATACTGTTTCTTGTGCTTAGCACTGGTCCCAACATTTAATTATCAAGTTTCTAGATCAAAATGAGTGCCACTCTTCTCATATATGACCATGTAACAAATTTATAATCTTATGTTTCTGGAGATGAAGCTAAGTTTACATATCTTGACAGTATTTTTTACAAGCCTTGAAGTTGATAGTCTGACAATCACAATGTAGCTTTTAATGAGAGCCTTTCAGGCCTAGTACATTCTTACAGCATTGTAGAAAATGCAGATCATTTTATGTGACGTTCAATAAAATACTGAGTCTAATTGGGATGATTGTTCCTGAGTTTGGTGAGCATTGCTCACCACTTCCTGAAGAGTAAACACAGCTCTGGTTCCTAACTCATAGGGTTGACTCTTGAAGGTACACATGGGGGATTAAGTGTCTTAGATGCCCGCAGGAACTTCCTTTATCATTGAGATCTACATAGGATTGTCTCAAACATTCATTTTATCTGAGGAAACAGTAAGCATTCAAATGACTTCCACTGGTTCCGGAAATCTGTCAGCTTTGTGGTAAGCTTTCTACTGCTTCATTCTCCTTTGACCTTAGCTGTAAATTGATTTGTCCATTAGAAACCTTGGCATCCATTCCTGGAAGGGATCTGCCTACTTCAAGCAAATTTATTAAGGTTGAGTCCTGAGAAATTCATGGCATCTCCTAAAGAATCCTGGTTTCTAAGGATAAAACTTTCCCCACCCTGTTAAACAAAGACAACATATTAGGCAGAAACATTCAGTCACTAATATATGACCATTTTTGTTTATATCTACATTTTGTACATATCTGCATTTTTCTATGGTTCAACCTCATAGGATCCAGATTTTTTTTTTGATGGAAATTAGTAGAATATAAACACTATAGAAAAGAGAGAGTAATCACTTTATTCTGGCGCTATATTAGAGTAGGCTAATTTCAGAACAACAATGAATAAAATGTGTTTGACTTTGGTTAGGTAGACTTTGAGCCTACAAGTTCTGTGTTTTTTTATAACTAAACAGGTGAATTTAAACTTTACTGAGCTTCTGTTTCCTTAAGAGGAAGGGAAATAACTTCTCTTTTGCTGAGCTATAAGGTTTTTATTGCCATCTTAATTCTAGGGCCTTAACAGTATAAGTCTATCAAAACAGAAGAGCCTAGATTCATGGGCTGTGGCTACATGTACCTTTAGGTTTGGCAAGAAAAAATATCAATGCTGAAAGATCTATTACCACATAAAGAAATTCTACCTTGCACAGTTGTATACTGTCAACTTCTTTATATACATATCATCCAGCATATATTAGGCTATATCATGACTCATTGTAGCTAATGATTATGTAGATGGAGTAAGATAAACATCAATATGATTTTCATTTACTAATACTATGTTTAAAACCTTTTGCCATTGATGCTTTAATTTTATATTTTTTATACAACTTGAGAACACAGAGAACGCATACTTCCATTTTCAAATGGTGGAATGAATACCTGCGACAGCAGCTTCTTGCTTTGAATCTTAAATAATATTTGAGATATTTTAATAAATCCATTGTCCCACTAGGCCATAAAACATATTCATTTGGTCAGTGATGATGATAACTTCTTGAAGGAAGGGAGACAAATACAACTGAATGAAAAATCAATCCATAATTAAAAGGACATAATGTAGGACATTGTAGCATAAGACCACTGGAAGAGTGTTCCAAGCAGGAAAGAGTTGATATGTGTGCAGTAGTATCCTTAGGAATTGACAATAATCGTGCATTTTGCTCTTATGTATAACTACTTTTTAGAGAACAATAGAAATAGTTTCTCCAAGGCTGGGGTGGAAAGTAAGAGTATTTGAATTTGAAGAGCACTGCATTTGTAGTTGGTAATACCAACTGGAAAGAGAATTTTCTGTACCAGAACATAAGGTACTGGCACAATCTAGTAACTCATGTTCTTCCAAGCCTAGAAATCTATCCTACTTCTCTAACAAGCAAGTTGTAAAATAAACATAACAATCTAATGTAGATATTTTAGTACTAAAATGAGTATGCAACCAAGAACTATCCAACACTAAAGGTAAGCCACAACTAGGGACCATAAGTAGAAAACAGAATAAAGCAAAGAATATCAAGGAAAAATAAAAAAATAAAAAAAAATCCAGAAGCCTTCAGAACTATAGCTAAAATTAGATTGTAAATGTTACATTCATTAAAATGAAATAATTTTGATTCTCAAGATGGCTGAGTGGAGATGCTCACAATTCACCTCTTCCTCTATAAGAATCAACAAGGGTGAACAATAAGGCAGCAACAAGTGTAAGCTGCCTTTTGTAGGAGTGGCCATGGGACAAAACTGGAAAGTGAGAGATGAGAGCATCCTAACATTCATAAACCTAGGACAAGAGCATAAAAAGAAAAAAATACCCCAACATCTGCCACCTTAGCTCCACAACTGGGATAATGTAAGTCTTGGATAAGGACAAGCAAGAGTCCCAACATTTTATGTGTATGTAGGAAACTACAGAATGGATCTAGGGCCTTTAATCTGAGCTACATCCCTAACTCCATTTTTTTCTTGTTTCTTTTCCTTTTTGTCTTTGTCTCCCTTCCTTCCTTCTTTCTTTCCTTCTTTCCTTCCTTCTCTCCTTTCTTCCTTCCTTCTCTCCTTCCTTCCTTCCTTCCTCCTTCCTTTCCTTTCCTTCCTTCCTTTTTCTTTTTTCTTTCCTTTCTGTTTTTTTCTTTCTTTCTCTATTTCTCTTTGTTTTCCTTCTTTCCTTCTCTTCCTCCCTCCCTTCCTGCTTACTCTCTAAGGTTTTTGCTAAATTGCTAAATTATCATGCTTGGGCTCAAATTTATGACCCTCTTACCTCTACTTCTTAGGGTGCCTGGGATTATAGGCATGTGTCACCATGTCTGGCTCTAGCAAACTCTTAACATAACTGAAGGAAAAATAAATCCTTAAAATTTAGAATTTTTTTTTCCTAGAAATAAACTGCTTTTTAAATCTTCATGCCAAGGATGTAATCTCCCTGTCTTCTTAGCCCATAAAAGTTGACTGAATGTACAGCTGTGGGACCCCAAGAAGTTGGAGTCTACTTTCATCTTCATAGGGAAGGGAAACATGGGAAAATGACCAGGGATGAAAGTGGAAACTTCTGTAGTCTGCTGTGTCATTGCACCCCTCTCCCACTCTCTCTCTTGTGGTAAAATGGCCTTGCACACTTAAACATGGGTGGCATGATGACTTGAAACAGTAAGGAAGGAGGGACTTTGCATTTGAAAATCAGGAGATCTGTTCACTTTTCCTCTGCGTCCAAGGTCATGGCTAGCCATATGTGAAGTCATACCATTTCCAGGGTTAAGTGCATGCAACCATGTGATTCTTTTCATTTTTGTGCCCTGTACTGTAGCCAGGCTTCTGTTAGTAATATGACCAGGTAGTACCTCCATTGTGCCTGACCAAAGAGGTAGGCTCAGGGGCCTTTGAGCAACTCCGTGGCCCTAGCTTGTCACCCTGGCCCTAGATTTGGAGTAATTTTGTCTGGATCCATGTCTTCCTTCCATTCACTCCTGGGCAGACACTAGAGTTGAAGAATTTGGACGGAGAAAACTCAACTGTTAGCTTGTCTTCTAGTGTACACAACCAAAAGAGTGCCTAAGGAGAATTTTGCCTGGCTTCAGCCTGTGCAGGCATTGTTACTAAAGCTGTGGAGCAGAGCATTGTAGTTCCTGCTACTACCTCATTTACATCCTGCTATCCCAGTCCTTCACCAGGGCTGAGCATGAACAACCATCATGACTGAATGTGAGTGGCCCAGAGAGATTGCTCTGTTTTCTGTCACTGCCTCTCAATGTCTGGGTTCTCTACCATCACACATTACAGTAAATGTATAAAAATATACAAGACAAAGACTTAAATTCTATGAAATAGATGTGTCAAGTCACATTTAAGGGTAACCTAATTTGACTAACAGTAGAGTTATCAGAAGAAACTCTACAGAAAAAGAGGGGATGGAATGGAGTATACCAAGTCCTAAAAGAAAACCTCCAGTCAACATTGCTATATCCAGCAAGGGTGTCCTTCAGAAACGAAGGAAAAAGACCTTCTGAGGTAAACAAAAAATGATGGGCTCTGTGGTCATCCGATCAACCTTACTTGAGTCCTACAACCAGAGGTGAAAGAAAGATAATTACCATTTTTAATGTGTTGAAATATAAATTCCAGAAGAGATTTACAAAATAAAATAGAACAGTATTAAACATTATCATTACAATCAACCCTCAAATGACAAAGATGAATAAAAAAGAGAAAAAGGAAAAAAGTAGTAAAAACTAGAAAAATGGGAATGAACAAATGATAAGAGTAGTTCCATATTAGTAATAATACTAAATGGAAGCAAACCAAATTTTCTATTTAAAAGATACATGTTGTTGGAATGGAGAAAACCCCAAAATGAAAAATAGACTGCCTGTAACACATCTTATCTATTAAGATATATTCATATCAAAGGTGTAAATTTTGAAACTTTCAAACAAATGAAAATCTAGGGCAAGCAGGAATAGATATATTTGACAAAATAAAATTTAAACCAAAATTTTAAGAAGAGATAAATTGGTCACTATGTATTGAATAAAATATCAATTCAACATGAAGACATACTGATTATAAGTCCATATGCACCTAATGTCAGATATTGACTTATATGAAACACACTATTAGGCTTAAGCCAAGAGATAGGCTCCAATATAATAATAGTGGATGTTATGGCTGGGCTGTCTCAGAGATGGCTGGATCTACAGTGTGTGATTCATACATGGTATGATGCTGGGCTTAAAGATATAAATTAGTAAATCAGTCCACTGATTGGTTTGGCATTGCCTTAAACCCACCAGCCTAGATAGTGTATAAAAGGGGCAGAAAGATGTGATTAAGGGCCCTTTTGCTTTGCTACCTTCTGCGTGCCATGAACTGTTCTCTGTGAAGACACCCTGCTTAGAGCCAGATGATTATGGATGGAAGCCTGTGCAAACTGTGAGCTATATAACTCACAGTTTCCCCCTTTAACTTTGGGTGTCAGGTATTTTGTCTCAGCAATGACAGAAAAGTGACTAAGATGGTGGGGGATTTCAATGCACTACACTGTCATTAATGGACAAATCACCCATGCAAAAACTAACAACAACAGAAACACCACCAACAACAAAAAACTCCATCAGATTTAAACTAAATCATAGACAAATCAACCTACATTCTATATTGCTGCTGCAGAATACCCATTCTTTAGGAGCACATAGTACTTAGCCTAGAAAAGACCGTATATATTAGGCCACAAGACAAAGTTTAACAAATCTTAAAAATTAAAATAATATCCTATACTTTGTATGTTCATAGTGGAATAAAGCTAAAAGACAACAATAAGAAATTTCAGAAATTATACAAATATATGGAGACAATAATGATTTTTGAATGAACACTTGGTCAATGGAGAAATCAGAATAAAAATTAAAAATATCTTGAATAAAATGGAAACATAAGTACTAAAATTTGGACATACAGTTAATTCAGTATAAATGAGGGTTTATAGTAATAAGCATCTAAACTTAACAAGCGGAGGCTTTATAGAAATGAGCATCTACTCAAGTAATGATGCATGATGAGGACTTAGGAAATTTAGAATAAACCAAAATTGAAATTAATAGAAAGAAAGAAATATCAGAGCAAATAAGGTCAATTCACTGGGTAGATAGTATAAAGCACATAGCTGAAGAGCAAGGTGATGAGCTTGAAGTAAAGAAAGTTTGTCAGAATGTAGCCAAGAATTTGAAAGTCTGAAAATTAAGGAAAATTTAATTTTCATCTCAAAGTTTCTGCAGTGCTTTCTCTTAGTCTCTACCTGTTTATCTTTTTCCTTGTAAGTCACTTTTCAGTTGCTCTACTTTATATGAGTTTTAATACTAAAATCTACTGCAAAATCATCAGGAAATAAGGACAAATAGTAAGTACAACAGAGCCTGATTTTCTTGTCATTAAAATATGACCCTTTTTATTTTATGGAAAAAATAAAATTTTACAAGAAAGTAACAAGAATAAAAAGTTAATATATTGAATATTATTATCTTTAAAGTAGTTAATTAGCATATAACATATGGGTTTAAAATTTTTCTAAATGATATAGCACAAAGTTTTCAATGAACTAAGAGAAACTAGTGTCTTGGTTACTCTTCTCTCATTGCTAAGAAGAAAATACACAACACTCAAAAGTAGGGAAGGAAAAATTTACTTAGATCACAACTTGCAGAGGTTTCAGTCCTTAGTCAGGTGGCTCCAAGGCAAGGTGGTGTGGCACAGGGGCAGCAGTTTAAGGTGACAGAAGAGAGAAACAGTGACAGGAGCTGAAGAAGGGACATGCCTCTTCTCTTCCATTATATTGTAAGCAGGCTACCCCTACAGGGCCCTGGGGCACCCACACTACCTCCTGCCTTCCTCTTACACAGGATGAGGATGTTTACAAAAGTGGAAATCCTAGCTTCAAGCTGAGTTTAACTTCTAAACTCCTCAATTTGACACAATGTGCTAATCATTGTAACTATTGGTATAACTACTTTGTATTTTGTTTTTCTTCCTTTTTCCTTATTTTCTTTTCCCTCTCCCCCATCCTAGTTTCTCTTTTCCATTTTGAACAATTCCTTCCCATTTCACAATATTTATTGTATATTTCAGACCTCACTTACTCTTTCAGTTCCTCTTACCAGGGAGACAATGAAATACGTGTGTGAGTCTAATTTATTGCACTTATGAGTATGGCCTCAAGATGCATCTATTTACTTATGAAAGTCTCAAGCTTATCTTTCTTTATGGATGAGCAATATTCCATTGTCTGAAAAAACAACATCTTTTTTATCCATTCCTCCAGTGATAGACGTTTGAGTTATTTCCAAGATTAAGCTATTCTGAATTGTGCTGCTATAAACATGGGTGCACATACATTTCTATGGTATGTTTTTTTATTGTTCTGGGAAGATACCTAAAAAAGGAATAGATGAGTTGAGTGAGTTCTCTAATCCTAGATTTTTTAAAAAAGAATCTCTATACTGATTTCCACAGACTACACTCCCACAATAGTGGAGAAGCTTTCCTTTCTACATATAGACACTCCAGCATTTGTTACTGGTTGATTTCTTGATGATAGCCATTCTCTTTAGATGGAATGGAATAGCCATTCTTTCTAGATGGAATCTCAGTGTTATTTTGATTCACATCTCTTGGATGACCAATAATGTTGAATGTTTTGATATATATTTATTTATCATTTTTATTTCTTCATCTGAGAAATAATGATCTGACTCAGTTGCCCATTTTTGGATTGGCTCTTTAAATTTGGGGACTTGATATTTTTCATTTCTTTATATGTTCTAAATACATGTTCTTTGTCAGAAGGACAACTGGCTAAAACTTTTCCCACTCTGTGTGCTGTCTTTTCATTCTGTTGATGATTTCTTTTGATGTGCAAAAGCTTTTTAGTAAGATGATATCCCAGTTGTTGATTCATTGAATTATTTCCTGTGTTGTCTGTGTTTTGTTTATGAAGTCTCTACCTACACCTATGTCATCAAGATTTTTAACTACTTTGTCTTCCACTAGATTCAATATTTTTGTTTTAATGTTCAGGTCTTTTATTCATTTAATGTGACCCGCTAAAATATAACTGTTTCTCATTTTATCTGGTGTATTTGTCACATTAATGCCCAACTCCTAATATTACTTTGTCCTATTCCAAGAAGGCTTTCTTTCCTTGTCCCAGGACCATTCATTATCCAAATCCTGTTCTGATGCAATAGCATGGAACATACAGCATAGTAACTGATATAGCAATGAACTCAGGTTAATTAGGAATGCAGGCTCATAGCTGGACAAAACATCTGAGTTTGTTTTTGCTTTTAATTCTATGGGCTGCTTTTCAGTATGGGCCAAGATGCATAAGGTAATATAACATATTGCAGCCTTACAAAAATCTGTTTTTCTCTTCTCGAGAATATGGTTTAGGTAGAATGGGGTTTCTGATAAACTGGATACCAGTTTTTGCATTAGTTTTTCTTTACCATCAACATTTTCTTCATCCTTTCAAACAAGTCCTTATTTGTTCTGAAGAACACAAGAGAATCAGGAGATCCAATTTCCAACTTCATATTTTGATTAGCCTAAAGACTTGACCCAAAGTTAGCTCTGGTAATTACATCAACTTTTTTCTGTTGCTGTGACAAAATACAAGAGATTGGGAAATTTATAAAAAAAAATTTCACAGGTAAGAACAGAGCGCTGGTGAGGACCTTGTGTTGCTTTCACTCATGACATAAAGTAGAAGGTAAACTAGCACATGCAGAAGAGACAAAATACAGAGTAGCTGTAGTGGTTGATACATTGTGTCAACTCGGCTGGCTGACTTGCAGCTTGGTTCCCATTGGTAGGCTCCCGCCCTGGGGCACAAATGGTTCTGCCCAGAGTGACTCAATACAAAGAGACCGTACAAAGGGGCTGAGGACGGAGTCGATGTTCCCCTTTGATGGAAGAACTTCAGTGTTTGCATTCGGCTTGGACTTCATTGCCTTTGGCCTCTGGCTTGGATTGCAGACTCTTCAGCATCACTTGTAGACTCTTTAGTTTTTGGTCGCAGACCCACTAGCTGATGGATAGACTTGCGTGGAGCACTGCAGTGAGCTTCAGACCCTGGGACTGAATTCTTCAGTCTAGGGTGTGCAGACACTCTCTGCATGTTCCCTCATCTGACTCTGCGGCTGACTGTTGTAAGCCAATCTTGTAATTCCTTATACATTGTACATCTTCTGTTAATATCTATTCCTTATATTATATCTGTTTCTTGAGTAAAACCCTGACCAATACAGTAGGCTCCATTAATAACAGCCTGTTTTCAAGGTATCCGATCCAATTTTTTTTTTTTAGGGAACCGGGGATTGAACTCAGGCCCTTGTGCTTGCCAGGCAAGCACTTATTCTGAGTTATCTCCCCAGTCCAATTCTAAAACAGCAAGAATTCACAGTCCTATGAGAACTGACCCAGTGATGTAGTAACAACATTAATGACTCAAGCACTTCTTAGGGCTGTACCACCTCTGTTTTGTCATCTGGAATCCAAATTTTAACATGAGTTTCAGATCAGACAAACTATATTCAGATTATACAAGTAACAAATTAAAAAAGCTTTTTCAGAGCAAAGGAAATAATCAAGAGAATGTGGAAATAAACTACAGAATGGGGAAAAAAATTGCCAGCGAGTAGTACTCCTGGGGCAGAAGTCTAACACTGAGAATATATAAAATAACTCAAAAGAATTAGACTATTCAAAAGAAAAAAGCCAACAAAAAAGGGCAACAGAAATAAGACCTAAAATGTACAATAGATATAGTGAAAGAGAAAGAATCTGCTTAAAAACAAAGAACAACTGGAATATATATATATATATATATATATATATATACACACACACACATATATATACACACACACATATATATATATAAACTTAGGTATTGTGTATGTATATATATATATATATATATATGTAGCTAAGATAATTGAACAGCTAATTTGTTAATTCATTAAAAGAAACAGTGGATGCTTATATTGTTTGACCTATTTTACATGCCTATAACTGGTAATCTCAGCAACTATTTTGAGAATAGCAATATGCATTATGATAGTGCTAATTTCAATTCTGTATCATTTTTTATCTTTAGAACAAAAGAGGAAAATAAATAAAATAAAACAAAAGAGGGCTGGGGAGATAGCTCAGTAGAATAAGCACTTGCCTGGAAAGTGCAGGGTCCTGAGTTC
>NDGM010940208.1:0-10459 GCA_002564305.1 Octomys mimax | reverse complement strand
GTGTGTGTGTGTGTGTGTGTGTGTGTGTAAGACATGAGTTGGATTTGGGTCACATTGGGCCTTTAGAGTCAGAGTGCAGAGCTGATTCTGTAGCTCACATAAAGCAGGGAGCCACTAGAAGTTTGGGAGATAAGAGCATGCTCCCTTGGGGTATCTCCCATGGTGAAGCAATGGGTGTGAAGAAAGAAGGCCAGAGCCCAGGTGCTTTCTCCAGGCTCATAGCATGCCAGTGACAAGAGGAGTCATTATTTTTTCACTTTCACCTGACTCTCCTGCCATCCTGAAAGAAGCTCTTGGGGTGGGACAGTGAACCAGAAAAGAAGGGTTGAATGTGGCCGTGCCGTAGCCCTCAGCTAGCCCAGTGCTCTTTCCTCTGGGCTGCTTCTGGTCCCATGTGTTGCCCTGAAACAATGCATCACTGTCCTTGGACTGTGGCAGGATACCTGTGAGTTGAGCAGCAGGATTCTTACTGCATGCGCCCTGCTGCATATCACACGACGGGATCTTTTATGTTTTCCAGGTGACTTCATGGTTATGACGTTTTTCTTCAATGTGAGTCGGCGGTTCGGCTACGTTGCCATTCACAACTATGTCCCTTCTTCTGTGACCACCATAATGTCTTGGGTTTCCTTTTGGATCCAGAGAGACTCTGCTCCTGCCAGGACCTCTTTAGGTGAGAGGGTGCAGCAGGTGTCACTCTGTCCTGACAGTACTGTTGCCCATGGGGCAGGAGCTGAGCCCATATCACTTCTTGCTCTCACAGGAATCACCTCTGTCCTCACCATGACAACTTTGGGCACCTTTTCTCGGAAGAACTTCCCGCGTGTCTCCTACATCACAGCCTTGGATTTCTACATTGCCATCTGCTTCGTCTTCTGCTTCTGTGCCCTGCTGGAGTTTGCTGTTCTCAACTTCCTGATCTACAACTCCAAGAAAGCCCATGCTTCTCCGAAACTCCGCCATGTATGACATGGGGCTGGGAGTGGTGGCAAGGTTTGGGTGTGTGCAGGCTTAGTGGCCAGGGCAGGCAAGTTATGGCACATGGGTGGCCAGATTCCTGAGTGTTAGGAGTTGTAGGGGAAATCAGCTTGACGTGATGGGTTGCTGGCATGCTGGGGACAGATTTGGCAGAAGGCCTTAAGCCTATAGATGCCTTCCTTTCACTCTTCCCTTTTCTGTTGCAGCCTCCTATCAGCGGCGCCCGCTCCCGTGCTCTTGCCCGTGCCCGTGCCCGCCAGCAGGAGGAGGTGTTCGTGTGCGAGATTGTCACTGAGGGAAGCAATGGAGAAGACCGTGTGTCTTGCTCGCTCCAGTATCACCCCAGCCGCCAAGCCCGTGAGGTGCCCCGTGGCAGGTTCTCTCGCTGCTTCAAGGTTTTCAGGAAGTATTTCTGCATGGTCCCTGAATGTGAGGCCTGCACCTGGCAGAAGGGGCGCCTGCGCATCCACCTGTACCGCCTGGATAACTACTCCCGAGTTGTTTTCCCGGTTTCCTTCTTCTTCTTCAACGTGCTCTACTGGCTTGTTTGCCTTAACCTGTAGGTGCCAGTAGGTGCCCTGTGGGGCAGACTCCCCAGTTCCCCGGGAGGTCCCAAGCCCCTTGCCAAGGGAGTTGGGGGACAGCGGCAGCAGCAGGAGCACCTAGTGTTTTTCCTTCCTTGTTCCTCAGATACAAACCTGCAAAGAGTTTCTCTTTGGTGGCCCTCTCCCCATGAGCGCCTTCTGGGCGCTCCCTTTCAAAGAGCTTCACCCACCTCTCTTTGTTCTTTGAGGGGCATTCCCAAGGCTCAGTCTTCAGAGATGGAGATCGCAGGCTTTTAAAGATCAGCTCCCGAGAACCCTGCCCACCCAGGAGCAGATTAGCTCCCACCAGCTGTGCTGACAATCACTGCCTTTTCCCAGAAACCCAACACTGCCTTTGTGGTGCTACAGGCCAGGCTCAGGCCTCAGCCTCAAAGGTCACAGACCAGCTATTTACCTGACCCTGAAACCTCCTTAAAGGGCTAGACATGAGTACAGGAGGATCCTACCCTAAGATTTTTCCTATCTTCCTCCCTTCCTTCCCCATCCAGATAGACAGGCACTGGTATTATCTCCTTAGGAGGAGGGGAGCCAGCAAGTGGGTCTTTCGGGGACAGCATCCCTCCCCTCTGCTGCTGTGACACCTCCGGCCCCCTCCCTGCTTCCATCTGCAGCACCTATTCAATGCCTTGCATCCAGTGGGAATCTGTCTATTTTGGTGTGTGGTGATATTTATTACCCCCTGCTTTTATGCCCCTTCTTCCTCTCCCTTGACCCCTGTGATTTTTTCAGTAACTTCCCCAGTGACTTTCCCAGCCCTATCCAGGTGCTAGGCTTTGGTATTTCCCTGGGGCCAAGAAACGAAAGAAGCTCTGCTCTACAGTGGGCATGACCCACCATTAATTGCTGCTCACTTTGGGCACAGTTGGACTTTGACAGCTTCCTTGGCCCCCGGACCCATGAGCCAGTCCATTCTTATCCTCGGGGCGCTCACAATTACACCCAATCAATTGAATTCCCTTAAATTTGTACAGCACTTTACCTCTGGAGAAGCACTTTAGACAAATCCTTTCTATTCGAAATCTCATTATAGCCCTGTGACATCCTCAGGGCAGGATTCGTATCCCCATTATGCAGATGGGAACCCTGAGGCACAGATTTCTATGGGACTGTAGACCTCACTGGAAGCCATCAGGAGCCCACTGTCATCTTTTAGATCACATGGCAGGGCGAGGCAGCTCTGATCACAATTTCATTCTTTTGCTTCTACCAGCACCCCAGATTGGCAGGCTCTTTTCACTATTGACCTGCTCTATTTCTGGGCTTGAGATGCTCAGACTGCCCCTAGATGGACCTTCTCCTGGCTCTAGTCACCCAGTGAGATCAATTTGGATCATAGCCCCAATGCTTGTATATGCTAAATGAAATCTGTGTCTGTATTTTAAGGTGGGTGGGTAGGGTGGGGATCCATCTGCTTTCTATCACCATCATCTGAAAAGGGGAATATATAAATAAATCAATCAGCAAAGCATTAAGGTGTGCTTCATTACTTTGGCGTTCCACTTTGTTCCCAGCTCAGGTTTTCAACTTGTGTCTGTTTCCTTCTCCCATGTATGCCTTCCAGACACGTGTGACCAACCAGGCATGCATGAAGGAAGGGTGTGCCTGGGTGGGTGGCCCCTGTCCAGATTTCCTGACTTGCTCCTGTGTCCACTCCCTGAGCCTTGCTTCTTTGGCCCATCGCCAAGCCCTCCCCCTCCCTTGTCAGGGCAAGCACTGGGCTTACCCAGCCCATCCCAAAACAGAGGAAAGGGGTCCAGGCTGAAGCACAAAGGAAAGGAGAGATTTGTCTCCTGCAGTACAGCCAGTCAGTTGTGGAACGCCCTGCCTTGATGTGCAGCGAGCCTAGACACCTTGCTTGATTTACCCTCGAAAGGTATGCTAGGAAGTGTGGCCCTGGCATCCTGTGACACTCTAACTCCACAGAAGATCAAGCAAAAACAGCAAGCAAACAGGGGACAGAAAGGTTGTTGGAACAGCTGACATCTGTGTTGTGAAATCCTCAAAATGATGCTTAACCCCTTCCCTGTAAGAAACCCACATTTCACAGGAAATTGGGATGCTCTAAGCTACAGAAAATTACGAGTAACCATGTTGGAACAAAGGAAATCGTTTCTTGGCTTTATTTTCATGGAATGCTGCAGGTGAAAACAGGGCAGCTGGACCCCTGAGCAAGCAGGCATGCCCATTTGTGCGCACTCTTGTTGCATTTTGAAACACAGGAGCAGTACAGATCAGATTCCTTAATTGCATTATAATAAAGCTTTGAATACAGAAAATCTATACTGTTTATAAATTTTGAAAAATTCATATAATCAGTTTTGAAAATGAGGAAATTAAAACCATAATTGGGTGCATATGTGCAAAGATAAAATTAATGAGCCGAGTGTGGTGAGTTCAAGGCCAGCCTAGACTATACAGAGAGACTGTCTCAAACACAGTCAATAATGTAAGCAGTTCAGGCTAGATAATATAGAAAATAAATAGGTTAAGCATTGAAAACAAGAAATTAGGAAAAGGATAAAAACATTACTCCTTAGAAAATTTCTGAAGCATAAATACTATAATAATTATATACTGTTTATGTTATAGTATAAATAATATAACAATAAACAGTATCTTAAAAAACAGTGGACAAATCTGAGCACCTTCCTCTTTTTTCACATTCAATACAGGTGTATGAAAGAACTGGAAGGGTTTTAAGAAAGCCCTACAGGAGCTCCTAAGATGATACAAATGAATATGTTTATATTTGAGGATGGGAAGTATCCTTCTAAGCATCACGTAAAACAGCAGAAACTACAAAGAAAAAAAATACATCCATGTTAAGAAATAACAATTTAAAAAAGCAAAGACTGTGTAACAAAGCAGAGTGTCATGGGTGAGTTTTGCTGAGAAACACTCCGATCTGGACTGGAATGTAAGAAGTTGACTGGAGACACCTCTTACATCAGCACCACTCGGGGATGTGCTGAGAACACGGCCCACTGGGGAATCCATGGGGCAACAATTGTGAGGACAAGTGCCTCAGCTGAGACACGTGGTGACTCCAGAGCTGACCACATGGTTCTCCCCTGTTGTCACAAGTTAGGGCAAGGGTCAGGCCCTTGCAGCCCCTCTCTGGATGTGGGGAACTTGGAGAGACATCAGTGAACGGTGTGGTATGGCTGAGGGTTGGCAGGTTGCGACAATCCTAGCAGCTGGAGAAGCAAGGTCTGTGCTAACAGGCTTTGCGGGACAGCGTCTCTGTGGTGCCACACAGTGACCACCATAGTTCACCCCTCACCTTCCTCAGGCTCATGTGTTTCATAGAAATTCACTTCGCCCAGTGAGTCTCTTCTGTGGTATGTGGCGGGCAGCCCCTCCCTACCGGCACACTTGGACAGGACCAAATCCTAGTGAATGCTTTGTGGCCACCGGGGCAGTCCTGATGTTAAGTCAGGCGTCTGAAGGCTGTTTATAAAGAGTAGAGCTGGCCACTTGGAACTAATTTGTACTGCTATCCTAGAGAGAGGTAAAGAGAAACTACGGAGCATCAACAGAGCTTAAAGGGTGAGTGGCAGAGTAAAAAGTCCTCTTTGGAAACTTGCAAAAAGGACTTAGTCTCCCCCAGCGGAAGAGCAGCAAAAGTGGTACTATGAGATTTCTAGAGATAAACTAAACACCTAGCTAACACGGATTAGGCTAAAGTGATGGCTTTCCTTGGGAAAAGCCGGAAACACTGAGTGCGGTAATCTGCACAGGTGCCATCAAGAACTGCGGCTTCGAAACTCCCTTGGAACTTCTGCAGAGGGTGCAAAGGTGCCAACCCTTTCCTATTAAGAGCTAGCACTTCCGCAGTACTGGAAGATTCTTGAGAGCCATTCATCGGGGAAAGGTGTTCTCTTTGGAGTCTGCCCATCTTCCTACCTAGGCGGATGAGCCAATGACTAGAGTTAAATGCAGGCACAATAACTAGGGAAGACCTAGGTCTGAGAAGGGAGGGAAACTATTACACTCTGGATGAGTTGCAAAATTAGCTGGCATGTTCCAGAAGTGAGGCGAGGAGTGAGTGCTGGGACTTGGTTTTGAGGATGCTCTATGAAGAGGATCAGAAGAACAAACTGAGAATCAGAAATCCATGGACCTGGGGACAGTTTCTCAAGACACGAGATTTTAATCCTAGCAAGAATCCCAGAGAGGTTTCTTGAAGCCTGGAGACAGGGATGACCAACCCTGCATGAAGCAGAAATGCTCGAGTTGCCTCGGCAGATGCAAAAGGCAAGGATTCAAAGGCTGAGGGAAATGGGCTTGTTACAAAGGAGAGGTTAGTCCTGGCTAGTAGGTGAGTCCAGAAGACTCTCACACAGAGAATTATTCTCCCAAAGTGACTCATAGTACTTGTGATTTCCCAACACCATGAGGAATGCATTAGTTGAGAGGCACCAACATCAGCATAAAGCTCAGCAGTGTTCTCCACAAGCCAGTGCTGACCAGAGCACAGATGTGGACTCAAATGATCTTTGGGGCTGGTAGAGAAAAGATACCATGGACTGGGTGACTTATAAATGACAAATTTATTTCTTACAATTTTGGAAACTGGAAGGTCAAAGAGGTCATGATATGGGCAGAGTGACTTGAGAGGGCTTGCTTTCTGGTTTACAGCTATCAGCCTTGTGCTCTCAGATAGCCAAAGGTCCAAGGGAGTACTCCAGGGACTCTTCCGGAAGGTCCTCAATTCCATTCATGAGGCTTCAACCTCAGGATGCATTCACTTTTCAAAGGCTTCACCCGCTAGTACCATCACACAAACGCGGGGACAGGAGTGTTCAGTCCGTAGTAGATGACTCATGGAAACAGGAGTGATTGTGCCCCAAGCAATTAAGGCCTAGCAGCAGTGCACATCACCAGAAGATAGAGCCTGAAACTGCCTTACCCAGCAAAGTTGGAAAGGCAACCAGGGGTGTTTGATTCACAGGAAGCTGTGACCACAGTTAAAAGAACAGGCAAAGATACAGGAACAGCTCACACAAGCGCTACTTCACATCTCCATTCAGAACGCAGGAATGTAAAGACAAGGGTGACTTCCCAAATACAAACATTATGGTGCTTTGTTCACTTCTTGCACCTGAATGGATTTTCAGAACATTAACTTAGTGGAAAAATAAATAGACAGATCTGGAGCAGGAGGTGTCGTGCAACACAATAGTGAGTATGTAGTGTGATCGCACCCCCCCCCTCCTTTCTCAAAGGACTTTCCAGCTATTTCCTCAGGTGACTGTATACTTGACAAAAGAGGACAACAGCCGGGAAGATTTTAATAGCTATTGAACACCATAGTTTGAATAAACATTGATACCACAGTGCCAAAGTAGCAGTAGACTTCTTCGTTAGAGCTGAAGACTTAGGGAGACCATATAATGAATCAAGCCCTGGCTGGAGAGCAGTAACTGAGTGGGTCCAACAGTTCCGCAGAGAGATCCAATCATCATCTTTCCATTCTTGGAGTGAACAATTGGAATTGGTGCACACGGAAGTGAGAGTAACTGCTATTCCACTTAGAGTCCTTGATGTATGCTACAAGAGGTATCATAGTGGTAAGGCCAGGTAGAAGCCTCTAAAAATACCCTATGTGAAGACAGTAAATAAAAAAATTATCATACACCAGGCGGGCATGGTGCTGAGATAATTTGTCTCAGCATCAAGAAAAGTAACTAAGACAGATGTTTCCATGGTATTTCCATTTAATTAGTCTGGACCCTAAAAAATCTAGGACTCTTGATATTGACAACAGCTTGCCACAGGTTTCACTAAACAATAGTCCAGATCACAGCTGCTTCGCCGTAGCCGCATTGCTTGAGTAGGTTAATAAATTCTAGGGTATAGGTCATGCAGCAATGAATTTGGCAGATGCAGGTTTTCCTTTTCAATTAGAAGGGATCAAAAACAGTAGACAACCCCCCCAAAAACAGTAGACAAATGAGAATACCTATTTGTAGTTGTTCAAAAACCTATGCTGATACTCACACCACCAGCCATAATATAGTCATAAAAGACCTAAGCTGCTAGAGTATCATGACAAATCCCACTCGTATTTGTCACACAGTTGCATGATACTGAATGGACAGGATAGGTAAGAGGCAGCCAGCACATGGAGGACTTAATAAGACACTGTCATTTAAAAGAGTGAGGGACAAACCCTAAGAAGATCTAGGGCCTGTCACTTCAGTGACATTTTTAAGGGTAAAGTAATCAGACATATGCCCCTCCAAAGAAAAAGAATTGCTACATTATGAGTCCCCCTCCACAAGAAGGAACTGATTCACCTAGTGGCTCTCTTGGGCTTCTGAGGAGAAGGCTTTCTACAACTTGGACAACTGCTGTGGTCCACACATCAGGTGGCACAGAAGGCTGATAGTTTAGAGAGGTCAGGAAGAGGAGGGAGATCTGCAGCAGGCTCAGGCTGCAGAGCAAGCAGCTGTTGGCCACCTCATCTGACAGACTTAAGTCTCAGATGTTTCCACATGAGAAGGGACACAGTGTAGGGTCTGAGGCCAACCCCCATGGGGAAACTGGCACTCAGGCCTCTGGTGTTCTGGGACATCCATGCTTGCTGCATCAGAAAATTATATTGTTCTCTAGAAACAGACCCTGCTATTCTTCTGGGCCCCAGTACAGATAATATTGGACTACAGGACAACAGGAACTATGTGTGGAAGCTGGTGGCTGTCAGATACACCAAAACATAAAGACAGACATGGGAGTAGTCCTTCCTACACTGGATCCACGCATCACCACATGGCAAGAGTAAATACACCATGGTAGTTCAGACATTCAAGGTGCAGCTGTCCAGCTCTCCTCCATCAGCTCATGCCAGTGGTCAACTGGAGAATCCTTTGCAGCGAACTATACAAGAAGGAACAGGCTAGGCATCATCTGTAGACAAGTTGCATTCAACAGTGGCTGTGAACTGAGAAATGATGAAGGCGACATTGCAGTCACCCTGATGAAGTTTGTTAAGAGTCAGCAGAGAGGAAAAGTTTTCCACAGGAGTGGAGCTGCATGCAGTGGGCAACCATCATTCACTTTGGAAGAGCAACTGGAAAATCTACATATGTATATACATGAAATTGGGTGTGCTGCAGTAAATAGGATAAACACACTATATAGAACAGCATGTGTAATGAATAGCACAGGTATGTACACATGAGGACATGAGTGGGTTATGGATTTGAAGAATAATTCATATACCCAAACTAGGCAAGGGATCATAGCTCCTTATCAAAGTGTTCCTAATCTTCCCAATCATCTATCTTGGTTTATTTTGTACAGGTAGAGCAAAGCCTTGGTACCTGCATCTATGAAATGTTCCTCCTAATAACCATCTCTAGCTCTCTTCAAATCAGATTCCTGACTACTGCTTTGACCTAGTTGCTCATTCTGCTTAGGACAGTTTCACCCGCTATTCTACTGGGCATTCATGCTATGCCAGCAGGGAACCCATTTCTCTAGCATCATATTTTACTGTACACATTTGTTTGCTCTTGACTTTCATGAAGCCACCACTGATTTTATTACCCAGTCCTGAGGATTGGACTTAGGAAATCTTGAGCTAAATATCCAGTCCATTTTTTATTTTTTATTTTTTGAGACAGAGTTATGCTGAGTTGATCAAGTTGGTCTCACATTGTCCATCTTTTTGCCTCAGCCTGCCAAGTAGCTGGGATTAATGGCATAAGGCAGGACATCTGTCACTGCTGGACTTCTTAGTGTTGGTGGGACTTCTCTCATGAGTTCATTTCTCACTGTTTTCATAAACACAGTAGCATCTTCCTAGCTCTCCTGTAGTCATCTAGGTGTATTTCCTGGCCTAATGAACAATGCCCGCTCTTCTGTGTCTCTTTCTCTGAGGGCTTTGGTCCTTGTGCCACTGTCTGTCTTGACAGTTCTGGCACTTGAACTTAACTTAGTGTGCACCATTGCTTTCTTCATAGTTTTAAACACCATGCTAATAGTATGGTAACGTTGCTCCCCAGGGTCCTTGCCAGACTACTAAACTGTGTATTACTTGAGTCTCCCCTTTCCAGTGTGATTCTGTGCCTCTGGTGATTCAGCACTGTCAGATCCCAGTCCATGTCTCTGTCCCCTCATAGCTTAGAGGCACGTGTGGGTTATATCCTATAGCTCCTTTGGAATGTAGTCTGTCTCATCCCTTAGCAGAGTCAGCATTTCCCTAACCAGGTTATCCTGGACTTATCCCTAGTTATTGCTGTGGTAGTAAAAGCAAATTTAGAGGGAAACATGTTTTCTCTCAAAGCTGCATGACCTCCAAGCAAGTACAGACTTACTTCGTTCACAGGGACAAAGACTTCTGACAGTCTAGAGAAATTTGAGGAATGGAGTTGTCTGAACACATTGATTGAAATGTGTCTACTCTTTGTCACAATCAAGATCCCAACCTTGGTGGGAGAGCTTCCTGCTAGCCTGTGCCAGTGGGACCAGTCCCAGCCCAGGCACAGCGTGGGCCAGACCCTCTCTTACCCACTTCGGACGCCCCCTACCACTCCGCAGCACCTCCCTGACCCCGCCCGCTGAGTAGGAATTTCTGCCCCATTCCAGGAACACCCAGACCCAGTCCCAGCCCAGGTCTGGTGAGTGTGTGGGAGAGGTTCCTGCTACCCTGCACCGGCGGGAACAGTCGCAGCCCAGGCAAAGCATGGGCCAGACCCACTCCCACCCCCATGGGACCCCCCACACCACTCCGCAGCACCTCCCCCATCCCGCCCGCCTGGAGTGGAGTAGGAATTCCTCTCCCCCCTACTCCACCTTGTCTACTTCAGGCACAGCTCAGCCCTGGCATACATGCCTGGGGTGTAACCCTGCAGCTGCAATCCCTGCAG
>NDGM010940192.1:0-10363 GCA_002564305.1 Octomys mimax | reverse complement strand
CCTTGATGGTGAACCTGATGTGCCCCGGAGTTGGGGTGGGGGTGGGTCTGGGGTACCTGGAACGGAGCTGTGGTGGGGGTCCTGAAATACTTTTAACACATACTTTTAAATTTATTGTCATAAAAGCTGGTACAGATCACATAAGACCGTATAAGTAAGCCACTTAAAACCATCTTATGGTTAAGGTAAGGACAATGGTGAACAAGTAGAATATATCTTTACTGATGATCAGTGTTTGGCAGCAGACGAAAGAACATGCTGGCCAATTTCAGCAGAAAGGGGGTTATTGCAGGCAATAGGTAGCTTACAGATGATTTGGAAGGGCTAGGATATCCAGCTCTAGACTGCCTCTAGGAACAGTAAAAGTGCAGCACAGTGCTGTCCTGGCTGGCCAAGGAACTGCTGCATCTGAAGTGACCACCTGCTACCCAAGAGCCATGTTGCTTTGTCCGCACTGGAGAAAGCTGCCGGATCAGAGGCTGCTGTTGCTATCGGGGCTGATGTTTTACTACCAGGAAGTTAGAGACAGCTAGACAGCAGGGTAAAATTTCCTAGTTCTGACTATATATCAGAATCACCTGGAGTGCTTTACAAAAGTACCCAAACTGTGTCAGCACCCTAGAGATTGTGTTTAATTGACCTGGAACTGGATCCCAACTACAATATTAAAAGCAAAACAAAAACAACAACAACAACAAACAACTGTGGGTGCTACTTGTGCCAAGTGAAGATTAAAAACCATTCCAGAGGGACAGAGACATATTTGCCCCCATACAACAAAATTGTTTGTATGCCAGGGCTGTTGGAAGACCTCTGTGGCTGTTTACATACATACTTCTGCCTTCTAATCTGGAAGATGATTCTGCTTGGAAGTTCTATGTGAAAAAGACAGCTGGAAGGTAGACTGGCAAATGCAATCCTTAAGCAGGTCAGCTCTGTTCCCATTGGAGGGAGGGAGTTCACATGATGCTAGGAAGACAGCTGGGGATGGAGCAGGGGCTTTGCTAGAATGGTACTTCAGGAAATTAATGAACATAGCTGGTTCAGGTCCCAGATAACAAAAAAAGAGTAAAAAAAAACCTACTTAGAGAAAACATTAAGTTAAAAAATTTTGAGCATCATTTTAGATGGGTGGTTGCTAGAAAGCAAAAAATAGAATAGCTAAAATGTGGGTTTGCGTAATTTATTGTATGGCTGGACCATTTATTCTGGGAGGAGTGATTGGAGTTCAGGTGGAAAGTGACAATCTAGTTTAATTGTGCTTAATAGATAATTCTGGACCTCAGGAAAGGAATATGAACTGGAGGAAGAGGTGTATAAATAACTGACTTTCAAATTTTGCAACTTGGCAAATTGCAGTGGGTAAAATCATTGAGGCAGAGGGTCTGATGAAGAAAAATTAGAAATATCAATGTGTAAAACAAAGGCAAAAGAAGATCAACCCACAGAGGAGACAATGGATGAATACAAAAGTTGAGAAAACAGACATGTCTCCAAAAGGGCATACAAGAGACTGATAGGCACGTGGAGTTCTGCCCAGTAGCATTAGCTGTCAGGGAAATGAAAAACAAATCATGGGAGATACCGCCTCACATCCCACAGAATAGCTATGAAGAGGCAGCAAATATCAGCAAGAATACACAGAAATTAGAACCTTTTTCAGTGGAAGACAAGGTTTGATATTGCTAATGTAGACACAGTGAAGAACTTTTATGCAGTTTCTCAGGAAGTTGAATATGAGTGACCATAGGACTGAACACCCCAAGTCCTTGGTATACAGTGGTACCTCAGTTCATGACCTTAATTTGTTCTACAATTTTGAGAAAGATGGGTATGTTTATGTTTGTGTGGGAAAAATGGTGCCTTTTTTGTCACCAAATGCAGAGTTTGTAAATGAAAATAAAATTCTACCAAGTGCTTGTGTTTGTGCCAAGTTGTTTCCAAACAAAAGTGTAATTTGAGCTATCACCAGATATACAGAGGAGACTGAAAACATGCTGTTACAAAAACTTGTAAATACACGTTCATGGCAGGGTTGTTCACAGTAACAAAAAACTAGAAATACCTTGAACACTCATCTGTTGATAAATTGATTACTAGTAAGTAATATACTAAGGCAAAGGAATACTGCTTAGCTATGAAAAGGAATGAAGTTTTGATATATGTGGTGAGGTGCTTGATCCTTTGACATTTGAATTTAAAGATAAATATGAAAACCCCATATCATATAATTTCATTGACGTAAAATATCCAAAATAGACAAATCCTTACAAATATCTTGTTGATTAATCTTTACGAGGGTAGGAAGGAACAGTGAATGCCTTTTAATGCAGTAGACATTTTTTTCCTGATAAAATGATCTGGACTTTGATAGTGATGACTTATGTCTATGTGAATATGCTAAATAATTGAAGTGTACACTTTCAAAGGGTAAAATCTATGGTATGTGAATTATATTTCAATAACACTGTTACTTAAAGTAAGTGAAGAAAGCTTTCAAGAAAAATATTTAGAGATCAACAAGTCAATTGCTGTCTGAATACCAAGTTTCTATAGTAACAAATAATATTGACAACTGTTGTTTCTTTGGTGTTCTGAGGAGGCAAATTATGTTGTGAGAATGTACAGCAAGAAGTATAGACCCTGAAGATAGACAAAACTTCCAAGAACTTCTCATGGGAAAAGGAGGAGAGAAATAGGGCAGAATATCAGAAAGAAAGCTAGAATGAGCTTTGACATACTATTTTGTTTTCACCTGGGCAGGAAAGAGACTCATAACTGGTTAAATGGTGATTTAGAAGATCTACTGGAGTAGGACAACAGGAGTAAGAGGAAAATGTGCAGTGCTCAGGAAGCCAGGTGGTAAGGCTTTGAGTCTGAGAAGGGCAGGAAGTACTTTGAAGTCTCTGCTTTGAAAAATGAAACAGTGAGAGAAGAGCAGAAAGTAAAGATAGTGGGAAATTTTGAGCACCCCAGATGCTCTGGGCTTTTGATAGCATTTGTGCATTAATTAATTAATTAATTCTTTTACTCATTCATTCACAATATTATTCACTGAACATCCATACCATCACAATGACAGCATACTAAGTGCTGGCCTTTGTTTTTAAATCTAGGGCTAGAGTTTAGAGGGAGATTGCATCAGATGTACAGCTGGGAGAGAGATGGGATAATTTGTAGAAATAGTAACTGAAGTGAAAGGAGAAATGTTCTGGGTCAATAGAGAAGAAAGTAGAGCAGTAACAGGTCTTGATGAGGTCAATTAATAATAAAAAGACTATGACTTAGTGCATGTTTCCTCTGCATGCCTTGCTAAATGTAATACATGATATTATCTTTCCAACATCAACTATTATTTTCATAAGGAAAAGCAAATGCTTAGTGTGATCATGAAACTGGGACATGTTCACATATCTTGAATGTGGCACAATTGCAGTTAAGGCAGCTGACCCCAGAGCACTTGTTCTAGCTATAGAGGTCTTTGTTTTTTTTTTTTTTTTTTGCAGCTATGAATTTTGGACAAGAAAATTGGAAAGACGGGAGTTGTCCTTATTAGACTGAGGTGTTTTCACTTAGGAAATCAGATGAGAACACTGCAAGTCTTACAACAAAGAACAAGGGCCACCCTACATGTTGCTGATAGGAGAACTGGAATAGTAGGGAAAATCATTGAAATGATAGAAATAAAGGCATATTTTGAGACACGTTTTTGACATATCACCTGTAAGATATCAATTTTCTGGGAATGATAGAAAGGGAAAGTGAATTACACTGTTGTTCAAGAGCTTGTTATGTCTGTCTGTCTGTCTGTCTGTCTGTCTGTCTGTCTTTTTCTGTCTCTCTCCCTCTTTCTCTCTCTGTAAACTGTCTCCTCAGATGTTGATCAGATGCCTCAAGATTTTCCTTGTGGGGGAAAAAGAAAATTCTCGTATAGTAGTAAAAGAATGTCACAGTCTGCTTTTATTTCTTGATGAAAACCCAAGAAAAACTGGTCTCAACCATGCTCAGTTTCTGATGAAGTTAATGACTTTCTCAGTGAAAAACAAGATTTGATGCCAATATATATAGTGATACAGTTAGCAGTGATTCAGCTAGACACATGGAGCTTATTTCTAGTTATCAAAAATATCAAGCACGCTCCAGATTCACATCCTTTTTACTTGTTCCCTTTGCCTGGAACATTCTTCTGATAGACATCTGCACAGATCGCTCACAACTTCCTACAGCTTTCTGCTCAAATGTCATCTTCTTAGAGAGGTCCCCAATTTCCTTTTGTAAAATGTCGCTGAGCCCTTCCCTGGTAGCTGTTATGTCCTGCGCTCTCCCCCCTTTTCTGGAGGGTGCATATTGCCACTTGATGCAGTTGATGCTTTCTGGTTTATTGTCTGTCTCTTCCTCAGGCATCTACACTCCCTGATGCTGAGAAACAGCCAGGTTGGATCCTGTCTGTTGTTTGCAGCACCTAACGCTGTGTCAGTTCCTACCCAAGAAGGATGTGGCATGTGTCTGTACAAAGCGAGTGTGCCTTGGGGACGGCTGGCAGGGGGCTTGCGCTGTCCCAGCCATTGCCCTCCGCCACTCCCTCCTAACTCCTCCTGGAGGCTTCTCCTAGCCCTTCTGGGCTGTCCATCACCTCTGCCAGCTGCTTTCCTCTCCCCGCACACTATTTTCCTCCTGCATGAATAAGGCCTGTTTATTTCTTTTTCTAAGGCCACACTAACATGTTATATTAAAGAAAGGGAAGTGCTCAAGAGGACAGCAGAGCAGGAAAAGAACATTGGAGATCTCTTCACTAAATGATATTGCTGCTGGCACTATAGCTCAGTAACGCAAAAGCCTGCCTTGCAAGTGCCAGGTCCTGAGTCCGATCCCAGGCACCAAAATAAATAAATAAATAAACAAATAAATGACATTGCTTGTAATCTCAGTATAAATTGACCCCAAGAGCTTTAGTCTTCCAAAACCAAAATGATTCTTTGAGTCTTTTCTCCATCTTGATACAATTTCTCCTCTATCACAGGTCCTTAGAAATCACAAATAGCTTTACTTTCAAAACAGCTTGCACGAGTGCTCTCCCTTTCTCTAGCTTCACACAACAGGAATAAACCTACCTGTGTGTAGAACTGAAGGTAGTGAGGAATAAGTCCAGAGAAACAGAGAAAATTGTAGTAACTGGTAAGAAACAGATAACAAATCTCTTTGGTTTTGACAAGAGTGTACAGTGTATGGAGCAAAGTGGATGTATTCCAAAGCTATTAAGGGGTACAGTCCAGAGTAGATGTGGGGTGAAGGATGAGTGACACTGAGGAATCAAAGATAAATCTCAACAATGGCTTGGCAATCACTCAGTGATTTTCTAATATTTCTGAATCAGCTGTTTTTATAAAGGCCCACAAATTTGAGACAAACTGTTGTATTTGTTGGCTTTATGCTTCCATTTGCATTGCCTAATTCTCATTGTTTTACTTGTCTTTGGTGGTATAACTGTATTTCTGTTATTTCTAAAAAGAAGTGTAAGTAAAATGTAAACAAGAAATTGTTTAAATATCTGCTAAGATTTGAATATGTGTCCCTTCCAGGTCCATGTTTAGAGGGTGGACCCCGGGCTGGCAGTGCTAGCAGGTGCTCTAGGCCTTGTGATGAGGCTCAGTGGTGCTCACTGACATCACCTGGTGCGTGCTCTTGAGAGACTTGGTGAGGCTTTTCCTGACCGTTCATTTGTACTGCTTCCCTGTTCATGATGGGACCACGCTTGCTCCACATATACTCTTGTTGGTGCTTTCCGTTGTCCTCACTCAATAGGCAAATGCCTAAATCAATGGTCTGGCTGATTTTTGGATCTGAAGTACCAAAGTATTATTTAATGAACCTTTTCTGCCTATAAGTTCATTGCTTTGGGTATTTTCTTGTAGTAGCATGAAGTCGAATAACAGAGTAATACTAGATCTTGGGTTTATTTCTGACTTTAAATGTGAGCTTGGATGAGCTATAAACTGAGCCTAAGGGTGAGTTGTAAACTTAGCTTAAGTCTTGATGGATATAAAATGGAGAAAGACTCAAATGCCCGTATTTTTTTTCTGGAAAGAATATTGTCAAGATAAAATAATTATACATGAATTACTTTGGTAAAATTATTTATTGTACACATTTCTTTGTTGAGTTTATATATAGTAAATACTTGAATGATAGGGAATGACTACATAATTGATGGCAACTATTTAATTTTCCTTTGTAATAGCCAATATTGGGTTACATGTTTTATTACATTTAATTCTCATGTAAATGCTAATTGCCTTTTCCATCCCAACTTTTTCTCCTATCATCTTTTTTTCTTAAAACCACCTCATTAATGAGGTGAATTGGTATGCATTACTCAGTCTGTTTTTGTTGGGTTCATTAATGGACTCTGTTGCAAAATGTGAATGGTCAATTCATCCCTCATCTTAATCAACTCCTCTGTAGCAGATGATAGGAGGTTGCATTGTCTTCCTTAAAGCATTGAACTCATCTGGTTCTATTTACTAACTACCTATCACTGTTGTTTTTTTTCCCTTATTTCCATCATCTTGACATATAAATATTGGAGACCGAAGCTCAGGCCCTTGCCCTCTTTTCTATTTGAATATATTTATATAAATATTTCCAACTATCTGCATAATTTAAATAAATTGCATACCTTGATAAATGCTAAAATTTTGAGAAACAACATCAAGCTCTTCTCAGCATATATACTAAAGCATCCAGTGTTCTCTTTAGTGTTGCCACATGGATTTCTAATTAATATCTTTAATGATATTCTTCTTAGTTCTTCTTTTTATAGATCTTTAAGTTTAATTACTTTTTGAATAACACCTCCATTCTCCCAAAATAATGAAATGAAAATATTTTTCACAACTCATAGCCTATTAGAAGTTATACTGTACCTACTTTCAAATTCATCATGAATTTAATGATATGTAGTACTTCCTAATCCCATATGTTAAGCCCTCATCATTTTGGGGGCTTATTGCATTATTGCAATGGCCTTTTCTTTTTATATCCACGGCTGCTACTCTGTAGTCTGTTTTCTACATAGTCAGAATGATTCTCTGAAACTTAACTGGAAAAGAATAATCCCTCATCAAACTGTCCAGTGATTTCTGTCACAGAATAAAACCCAAAGTCCTACTGTGGCAGAAAATTTCCTGTATGAGTTAATTTCTGGCAATCTCTTAACTTTAACTCACAAGGCGTTGAGTACCAGTTTCACCAATTCCCTTATTTTATCTCAATTTTACTGGAATATCCCAACATAGATGCCCCAGAATGCCATTCCCTTTGCTTGAATGCTTCTCCTCTAAGTCTTTGCTTGATCGCAACTCCATGTGCTTCAGGTCTCTGATTGGAAAAGTCCTTGTGTCATTCAGCTTGCCATTACTGTAAAAGATACCTGACGTAAGGTAGAAAGACAAAATTTTTACTCACAGATTTCAGATATAATCAACTTATAAAGACAAAAGTCTTATTATCTTAGAAGTTTCAGCCCACGGTCAATTGGCCCTGGTCATGATTAGTCTTCAGTGTCAACTTGACTGGTAGGGAGATACCTAGGAGATTCAGGAAGTGCACTTTCCTGGGTGTCTGGATGGCTTGTGAGGACACGACTTGGGCTCTCTCCAGCCTCTTGCCCCCTGTTATATCTTTGCTCTTTCCCTGCTCTGGTTCACAAAGCAAGTAGCTTTCCTGGGCTGTGCCTTTCTGCCATGTGCTTCTGCCTTGGAGCTTAGACAACAGTCGACTGCAAAGTCTGAAACTGAGATAAAAGAAACCCTCCCTCCATTAAGATGTTTAAATCAGGCATTTGGCACCAGTCATAAGAAAGTAGATGAATGCAGCCCTTGACGCTTTGCTCAGGGCTGTGCTGACAACAATTGGCAGAGTAAATCTGCACACCTTATAACCAGAAAATGAATGACAGAGAGTGGAAGGGGTAGGGGTCTAATTGTCTCCTTCAAAGTCATGCTCTTGGTGACCTAAAGACCTCTGATTAGACCTCATCCCTTTATATTTTTTCTAATGGTACTATGGATTGACGCAGGTATTCACACTGAGCTATACCTCAAGTCCGTTTGTTTATTTGTTTGTTTATTTAGAGACAGAGTCTTGTTAGTTATCTAAATTCCACAGGTTGGGCTTGTACTTGTGGTCCTCCTGCCTCAGCCTCCCATAGTGCTGGGCTTATTGGCATGCATCATGGTGTCGAACTGAATTTGCTTCTTTAGGTTTCTACCTCCTCCCAATGGAGCCACTATGAGGAGCATGCCAGTGCCACATGGGTCTTGGAGGCCTTCAAATAAATCACCTGTAGCAATCCTTTTTAGAGGACTTTCCAACTCCTACTCCTGTCTGATCACTATCAGCTTATGTAGAACTATTTTCTTTGAATAATGATTGCTCTCTGGGATTACCTTTTATTTTAACTTACTATTATAAGCTACATATTGGTAGTCTTTATTATCTATAAGTGCTTGGCTTACAGTAGTATAACTGAAAATAGGCTTTTTAAAAAATATTTGGAGATGGCTCTGTGGTCACTTTGATTTTCTTCCTTTCATTGGAACCATAACAGAGATGCAATGATCAGGTCACTTTGTCAAGATGATATAATTAGCAAATAGTGCTGTCTGTATTTAAAAACTAATCTGATAGTGAATCTCATGCTTTTAGTTACTATGCCATATTGTTTTCCTTTTTATACAGCTCTGTTTTCACTCAATCCACAATTATCTTGAAAAGTCAGGACCCTAGAGTTTCCATAAACATTTGCTAAAAGTGTCAGAGTGTTTATATGTGTGCTTACATTTGTTGCCATCTTCAGGACTTCTTAAAGGTACACACACACACACACACACACACTTTACAGCATATGTTTCAACTTCCCTGAAGGAAGATTTAAAGAGAAGAAAAACACTCCTAAACACATCAATGCAAAAGATTGTTTAAAAAACAATCAATGACACATCACTGATGACTGGATAAATGTACAGCTCCTAAGAATTTCAGACCATGAAGTGAAACTAAGAGAGTCAGATGACTTTTATCTCTTTGATCCCAGGTTCAAGTTTAGCATAGGCCTGAAGCAGTGCTTAAACCATAGCACAGTTACAACAGGAGCTATTGACCTCGGCATTACAGAGGCCCTAATACAGTTATTGAAGTGGAGTTTACTGATTTTTAACATAGAACGATTCCATTCAAGGTAGATCCAGCAATTGTCTGTTTAAAGATATCTCTAAGACATGTTACTTTGTTTCTCTTTTAAACGATTCATTTTTATTTTGTTCACATTTTAAGGGAAAATTTGAGTATGGAAATCAAAAGATCCCAGTTTTATCTGGGATATATCAATGCTTGGATCAAAGTTAAAAACATCAACCTTTCATCATTTAATACCAAGAACTAGATGTATGAAGGTAACTGAAAAATTTTCTATTTTTCTGTGAGATACAATAATGATAGCCTTTATGGAATCCTGCTTGTATTTATTACTACTAGCTTGTGGTACTGTACATTACATTTGTGTGTGTGTGTGTGTGTGTGTGTGTGTGTATGGGGGGGCAGAGAGAGAGAGAGAGACAGAGACAGAGAGAGACACAGAGACAGAGAGAGAGCTTCTGAATGTGTAAACTGGGGGTAATATTGTTGCTAATCCATACATTTTGATGAGGGATAAATGAGAAATGCCGAACACTTAGTGCACCTGTTCAGGAAGCAGCAGCTGTTACAGGATTCATATGACCAAAGGATGTAGGCTTTCTCTCCGTGGCACCATGAGCATTTTAGATTAAACAGATCTTTATTGTAGGATCCATGCTGTGAAGGTAGGCCTGTACCCACTAGATGCCAATGACAGCCACTTTCTTGGTGATGATAGAAACATGTCTCTAGACATAGCAGATGCCCCCTTGGTGGGGAGCCACAGTTAAAAACCACTGTACTGGACTGATGCAACATATATATTACCTTATCTATCTTGCACAAAAGTTGCATGGGGTAGGTAACAGGGTGGTGCCATTATTACAAATGAAGGCAGCAGAAATTAGTAATGTTGAATGTTCCCACTGACACATAGCTAGCATGGACTTTTGTTTTTTGAGACGGTTTTTATGTTTAATTGAGGAATGAAATTAAGTCTATTTATAGTATATAACATGATGCATCAAAAGGCATATACACTTCCCTGGCAAGCGCAAGGGTCTGAGTCCAATCCCTGGTCCCGCAAAAAAATAAAATAAAATAAAATTAAATTTAAAAAAAAAAAATGGGCCAGGGAGATGGCTCAGTAGAATAAGTGCTTCCCTGGCAAGCGCAAGGGTCTGAGTTC
>NDGM010940187.1:0-10610 GCA_002564305.1 Octomys mimax | reverse complement strand
CGATTCCAAAGTTGTCATGGATGACCTTGGCCAGTGGGGCTAAGCAGTTGGAAGTACAGGAAGTGTTGCTGACAATCTTGAAGGAGCTGTCATACCTCTTGTGATTCATACCCATCACCCATCATTTGTGAAAGCATGGGGCATCGGCAGAAGGGGCAGAGATGATGACCCTTTTGACAGCGCCCTTCAGATGATCCCCGGCCTTCTCCATGGTGGTGAAGACACTAGTGCACTCCACCACATACTCAGCACAAGCATCACCCCACTTGATGTTGATGGGATCTCGCTCCTGGAAGATGGTGATGGCCTTTCTGTTGATGACGAGCTTACTGTTCTCAGCCTTGACAATGCCATGGTAATTGCCATGGGTGGAATCATACTGGAACATGTAGACCATGTAGTTGAGGTCAATGAAGGGGTCACTGATGGCCTCAACATCTACCTTGCTAGAGTTAAAAGCAGCCCTGGTGGCCAGGCATCCAATACGGCCAAATCTGTTCACTCCGACCTTCACCATCTTGTCTGGATCACTGCTGGCTGCATGGGAGAAACTGCTGTTGGCAGGTGTGGGTGAGCAGAGAGCCAAGGGAAAAGTTTGATGGAAAGACTTAATAATTTTCCATTGCCTAGCAGCATGAAAGAACAATTCATCATCATCTGAATGTCAATGTCCTAGTGGAAGGAGCCTATACCCTTCCATTGAATTACTGACTGAGAGTATTTGGGTCAAATATGATCTAGATGAAGGGACCCTTCCCAGATCAGGGGGACCTGCTGGGAGTGCCTCAAGTAGCTTCTTCTGCTGCTGGATCATCTGGTTGATTGCCTTGAGCTACTTTGTCAACTCCAGTTTGTGCCTTCTACAATGAATAACTGCCTCTTTGGAAGGCATAGAGCCAATTGATAAAAAGTTCATTTGTTTCCTTGTGATGCTACCATAGGAGATTCATCGGATGTCCAATAACTTCTTCCTCTCCATATGGCTGAGTGGGCAGGCAGCACTTGGAAGCATACTTTGAATCAGTACAAACAGTGTCTTTTGGTCCTTCATGGAGTTGTAAAGTCCTTATCAGAGCTTTGGGTTCTGCTAACTGAGCGCTAGTCCCAGGTGCAAGTGAGGAACTTTCAAGTGTATCATGAAGGATCATTACTGGACAGTCTGCCTCTCTTCGCCCCTTGTTCCCATGAAGGAGCTGTGTTACAGAGGAGGGTCAAGTCAGGGTCAGGAAGAGTGTGTCTAACATACCTTCTCTGTTTATGTAAGTATGAAAAATTACCTGTCTTTCAGCCTCAACTTCCTCCTTTTCTGGTAGAAAGGTGACAGAGTTTAAGGAGGACCATGTTTTTGCTTGAATACCTAGTGCTTGTAGAAGTAAAGCTTGGTATTTAAGAAGTCTGTTATCTGATAGTCATAGGCTCCCTTTGGAAGTAAGGAGTCCTGTCACATTGTAAGGTGAATATACAGTGAGATCTTTGCACAGTCAGCCTGGATGCCTCCAGTATCAGGAGTGTCCCTGTGGCCACAGCTGTAAGGCACACAGGCCATCCATTTGGTACAATTTCTAATTCATGACTCTGATGCCCTAGATGCTCTTGAGCAGGACCCTGACCCTGCATGAGCACTCCCAAAACTGTGCCCCACCTTTCATCAACATATAGATTGGAACAGTGTTCTGCCAGTTGCCTCTGTTCCAGGGCTTTTACAAGGGTTTGTTTAAGCTTCTGGAACAGAGTTTGGGATCCAGGTTCTCAGGTTAAAATATGGGTATCTGCTTTTTGAGCTTCCTTTATAAGCTCATAGAGGGGCTGTGCAATCTCACCACATCCATCCTGCTATCTGAAGGGACAAAAGCCGGCAATTCCGATGAATCCCCATAGCTATTTTAGGGTCTTGGGCTGTTGGAAGGAAAGTGTTGGTTTAACTCTCTTTCTCTAGTTTTCAGGCTCCCTTAGATATGATAAGGACCAAATATTTTACCCTAAGGCTGCAAAATTGTGTCTTAGACCTAGGGACCTTATATCTTAGTCTGCTAAGAAATCCAGAAGAACATAGGTGCCTTGGCTGGAGAGTTTATGTGAGGGGGCACGTAGCTGTATGTCATCTACCCACTGTGAGACACACTAAGTGGCAGGAGAGCGCTTGTCAAGAAATGTGAGGGCTGTCTCTGAATCCTTGAGGAAGCACAGTCCACACTGGCTACAAGGCCTGACCGTGAGGATTTTCAAAGGTAAAGAGAAACTGAAAATAATCATGTAAAGGAATATAAAAGAAGGAGTCTTTTAAATCTAACACTGAAAACCAGCTGGCATCCTCTGGGGTCTGACCTAGCAGAGTGTACTGGCTAGGTACACTGGAAAGATTGGCACTACTGCTTCATTTACCAGTCTGAGACCCTGTACCAATCTACATTAGGTGTTTGAACTCCCAAGATTGGAGTGTTGCTCAGGGTGTTACATGATTTGCATAAACCTTGTGCCCTTAAATTATCTATTATAGGCAACAATCCTCTCTTAACTTCAGGTCTTAGAGAGTGTTGCCTCTTGTAAGGAAAAATGGTAGGATCTTTGAGATATATTTGCATCAGAGCAGCTCTTATTGCTGTTCTTATTCTATCTTTAATTGCCTATTTCTGTCTCCATGAGGGGAAGGTAGTACACCTGACTTGGTACATATATATTACAATATTGGAGTAAGATAAAGTATCTCTCCCCAGGAGGGAAACTAGACTTTTAGGCCTAATTAAAAAAGGTTTATGTAAAAAGAAAGCTATCCCAGTTACAGCCTAAGAGTAGTGACAAATAGTGTGCTACCTCCTCTCAGTGACTCCTTTCACTGAGATATGATGCCTAGAAGGAGGGCTAGGGCCAAAGAGAAAGACTGAAAGGCCTGGGCTAGTTCCCAGCTGGTTTCTTTTCCCTCTACGTCATGATTACTTGGGAGCTCCCCCATGGAGAGGACAGCTTGGCCAGAGAGAGAAGGAAGAGAGCCCCCTGGGGTCCTTTAGTCCTGCTGGACCAGCTGGTAAGATGTGTCTGAGGTCTGAGACTTTCACCTCAGAGGACAGTCCAACTTCCCATGGTCACCTTCATAATCCAGGCATGGCTCAGGGGCCTTTCATTTCAACAGCCTTTCATTGCAGCTTCTTCTAAGGTGTCCTGGCTTTCCACAGCAGTTGCAGGTGAGTTTAGTCAGTGAACTCTTCTTGAAACCTGAAAACCAGACCTAGAGTCTATTCCTTTTAAGGTCAGCCACTTTCTCTTGGTCTCTTTGGTTTTTGCCACAGTTTCCTTCTGGCTTCAATTATAAAATACTGAGAAGGCAGTTTTCACTAAATTATCAGGTGAACTATCTGGAGCAAAAGCTTTTCTGGCTCTTTCCTGACATCTAAAGCAGATTGCATAATAAACTTGTCTTTAAGAATAATCTGTTCTTCCACTGAATCAGGAGCCAGGGATGTGTTTCATTAATGCTTCTTATAAAACATCTAAGAAGGCAGAGGGTTTCTCAGCCTTCTAATAAGAAATAGTTGACAATTTAAAATAAGTGAAGTTCTTAGTTCTTGTCTTAGTAGGGCCTCAGAATACATGTTTGAAAGTGTCTTCTATTCTCAACTCCTGTCTGGTTGGTAGGTCAGTAGGAATCTTGGGGAGGGAGGGACTGCTTGAACCCCAATTTGGGCTGGCCGTTCCTCTGGTTACCCATCTTTTATGATTCTAAAATTAACAATACGATATTCATCCTCAAAAGTAGCTTTTCATGCTACTTATTTGTCATTACAAGTCAATTATTGATTTAAGAATAACATAACACCTTTCCAGTCTAGTTTGTAGGTCTGACTAAGCCCTCCAAAGACCTCGATTTATTTGTTAGAGTCATCTGAAAACTTCTCTAGATTTTGTTTGATCTGTTTTAGGTCACTGGGAGAAAAGGGCACATGAAAATGGATAGTCCTTTAATTCACCATTTACTTCTTGTAAGCGATATTATCCTTGAGGAATCTGAACATAATTAGCTGAGGATGGATACAGCCAATAGAAGCTTCAGTTATGGCTGTCCTAGAAGCCTCACCTTCAGGACCTAAAGGGCAGGAAGGGGAAGCCTCAGACTCAGTAACATTGGATGAGGCTTTGATTAAAGTTGCCTTGGGAACTAGTCCTTGGGCTCTGTAAAAATATTTGATTAAGGTTGTCTCAGAAACCTCAACCTCAAGGTCCAAAAGATGAGACAAATTAGCCTCAGGCTCAGTGAAGTGATACCTTAAGGGCCAAAGGCATCTTCTTTTCTTATTGCTTATATTTACATTTTGAACATGAAAGGATTATTTCTTAACACAAAGAAAGTCTGAACATAAGGAAATTCTGATGATTTTCTCTTGATTACAGTATGATTCTAGTTGTGAAATAGCACCATAATCAATATTTCCTCTTTGTCCCATTTTCGGCTCTAGGGGGCAGACAGGCCATGTGTGGGTGCAGAAAAATATTAAACTTCTCTTTCTCAATATATAAGGGTCAAACGTTTTTCAATGTTTAGGAATACATTCCAAAGGAGTGAGAGGTTATGATGTTGGATCTCTCATCTAAAATACAAGAGAAAGAATAGGCATCCCTTTAATTTCCACTTGATTTCTGCATTCCCAACATGTCCCACAAGGTGACCCATTCCAGAGCTGGTGGCTGCCTTCTGGAGAATTCCGAGAAGGTAAGATGGGTTGGCCAAGCCACCTTTTATGGGCTCGATGTCCTGTCTTCCCCAGAAACTCACCCTCTAATTCTGGCAGGGTCTCTAAAGCAAACGTCACAATTGATTCCAGCCATAACCATCATGCTTAAAGAAAAAAACATTGCTAGCAAAACAATAATCAAAATAATCAAGAGATCTAAACCATTGCTTTCTAATTCTTTGAAACAAAATGAGGGTGAATTGAAAGTGACTGGAGCATCTCCCAGCCTACAAAAAAGAGCACCTCTAGAGACCGTTAGGTTATCTACCCGAGGCAATAGTCTTTCCTGGTGGAAAGACTATTTATTTAAAGTGTACTCTAAAGTCCTATGTCTTGGAAACTCACAGGTTAAGCTCATCCCCATCACCTAGCATCCACAATCACATGCTCATAAAAGCACACTTTTTACATGCACATGCAAAGAAGAGAAAGCCTGACTAAAATCCACCTTTTGCCTCAGTTAGCGTATACAAGGCTATGGATCATTAGCTGTTCTCCGTGAAGGCAAACAGTTGTAAGCTGTCTCAGCTTGACCTCCTGGAGGAGGGTGGTCTAACAACAAGGTAGTTTAAAGTTAATGTCCAGCATGTTGGAGAAAAATTGAGGAGGGGTCCAATTTGGTATGAAAGTGAGAAAAACATGATAGAAAAGAGTAAATTTTCTGCTGATTACCCGGCTTAGTTGTCAGGACTTAGATTCCACTGAGGGATATTTGGGTATCCACCAGGATACCCAGCCACGTCCTGGCCTTGACCCTTCACTTGTTCTCTCAGCTTTCACACCACCATAGTTTGGTCTCCAGAAAGAAATCCAGATGCCTGTCTGGTCAATATTCCATTGGTCATTGGCTTCAATGGGGACTTACCAGAGAGGTTCTGTGGAATCTATTTTCTGCTTTGAGTGGCAGCAGCTCTAAAAGCATTTAACCAGCTGGTAGAATGATTACTATTTACTAAAGTTCTGTAAAGGACAAACAAAAGCCTGAGCTAAATATAGACTAGATTTCATTAAAAGACTCATTTTACAGTATTTTATATCAAAGTCCAGTAGGGTGTGTTCTAACACTCCTTTTTTTTTCTTGTGCTGCTTGAACAAACCACAACAGTCAAACAGGCCCAACAAGGAATTCTATTAAATTCAGCAAATAAGTCCAAATACAGCATACATAAAATGGGAATAAGAATGGCCCACCAAAGAGACATCATAATCTTTCCATGATCTCGTTTTAAATTTATCATCTTTAACAAAAGACAATACATCATAAGCAATTCTCAATGACAAGGCATAAAATTCAAAGTATAAATAATTGACAAAGACAAGGCATAAATTCAAGGAAAAACTCAAGTCATGGGTAATTGATAAAAATAAGGGTGACAATTTTTAATTACTTAAACTGGTCACAATCCAGACCCTATAAAATAAATACAAATTCTTACCTCCACCCAATTATCTCACGGAGGCCTCCAAAATTGTATAGGGATAAAACAGGAGATCTAAATAATACAAGTAATATAAAGGAAATGTTGTAACTCCCAACCTGCTATATATCCAATACACCAAGCTTCCACAACAGAGATTGAGAGCAGGAAATATTTATTGAGGGAAAGAAACTTCTGCCTAAGCAAGACAGAAGAAGTCCCAAGTGAGTTGCCAGCAGCTTCACTTCTCAAGAAGTTTTGTAGAGCAAAATTACTAGGCAGGAATAAGGTGGGACAACACTATGGCCAACTAATAAGATTACAAGTAAAGTTGCTTAGCTAATGTTGATCAAATGGAGAAGCAAATCTTGTGCTAAGTGTTCATTGACTGAAAAGGACTTTTCCAGAAAGGGATGGGTAGAGGTTCCTCCTGGACCCAGGTGGTGATGTCTATTAGAATACCAACCATTGTTACATAAGATGTGCAAGTGCAGCCATTCCAACTTCTGTCTTGAGGTCTGGTTTTCAAGGCATTCCACCTCCACCCACCATTGTGTTGTACTCTCCTCTGTACTCAATCCCTCAAGGGCCCAACCCAGCTCTGTTTAACTGTCCATAATATTTCTGAATAGCCTAGCTCACTATAATAATACTGAGAGAGCTGCTTTCTCTTACTTTTCTAGAAAAAGAAGTTCAGGTTGGGGCAGGCTCCACAGCAATCAGACCTACTCTAGACACAGGCTTGGACAGGAGTCTCTGTGGACTGGTGGAGAATCAGGCACTCTGTTTCTTTTCTTTGCTTGCTAACCCATAGCCTGTGTAGCCTTCTCTGTTTCAAGAAAGCCTATTGCCTTACCCATACACACTGGGGAATATGTTCTAAAATCTGGCTTATAGTCACTGAAGGGTTAGGGTTCCCTGAGGGGTCTACTTGGTGTAATAGTGTTTTTGTTTGTTTGTTTGTTTGTTTTTAATGTATTTGGTACAGGCTCTCAGTACATAGCTCAGACTCATAGTGATCCTCCTGCTATCAGCCTCCCCAGGGCTGGGATTACAGGCATGCACCACCACACCTAGTCTTGGTGGCCGGCTCAGCATGCCCAGGTGGCAGTGTCAGAATGGCATATGGTGTGAGGGATCGAACCCCAGTCCCTGTGCTTGCTTAGGCAGGCACTTAGTCTGCTGAGGTATCTTGCTGGCCCTCACTTGGCATAAGAGTAATCAGTGAAAGTAATTGCCTTTAACTTTGTAATGGCATTACAAAGAGTTCACAATAGTTGGAAAAATACAAAGCATTTAGGACTCTAAAATTTTGTATTTTATATGAAATAAAAGTTTTTAAAACACAAAATACTTATTTTTTCCCGCTTAATGGCATTCAAGGCATAAGGTAAAACAGGAGGCCAAAAGAAATTTCAATAGAGAATATTGTATTTAGTTAGCAGAACACTGAAAGTCATAAACATTTTCTAAATAAACTAAAAATAAAATAAAGACTTAATTATAACTGGAGTTTCTGAGTGTTCTTACTAAAAATGTAATTAGAGTAATTAAGCTTTTTAAAGGTATGCAATGCAAAAATATTCTACATAAAAGTAGTTTTGTTTATCCCTCTAGCAAAATGCATTCTAAAAGTACATTCTCTCTAGCTATAAAAGGCACAGGAAAGAAGTGCTCCAACGATTTCTCACTAGCTCTTCCTAACATTTCAGTAGAAACCTAAGCTATCATGAGCCAAGAGGCAAGGCTTGGTAACTTGCATTTACCCTTCTCTGAACCAGATTGAGTGGTATGTTGAGCTTGAATTGTTATTCCTACAAATATCAAACTTTATTACTTACTTCTTGCAAATTATATTGCTGATTTATAAAAAAAGTATTTATCTATATCGTTTTCACATTGACACTGCAGATTATTTTCTTACCATGTACCGTAATTTTTGGTTAACATCCAGTAGTGCAGTCATGTTATATAATAATAATAATAATAATAATAATAATAATAACGTCTTCCTAACTTCTATCTATCCTCTTATTTAGATTGTGTAAACTACTTCTTAGATTTGGAGAGCTACCAGAACAAATATATTTTTTATTTCTTTTCTGCAGATTGATCCATGTGGGTTTTTCTTTCTCCTTGTGCTAACGGCAAAAATGTAAAATTTCACATAAGATCATCCACTCTTAAGTGGTAAAGTTTCTATAAATAATAATGACTTGATTGTACATTAAATATTTTCTATGAAGGATTTTGTTTTTATTAACTTTATGTGTGCTCTCTCTCAGGGGCTATAAAATGCGCTTTATTTATTTTAAAGTAAACTTCTTGGGCCAGGGAGATAGCTCAGTAAAATAAGTGCTTGCCTAGCAAGTGCAAGGTCCTGAGTTCAATCCCTGATACTGCAAATAATAATAATAATAATAATAATAATAATAATAATAAGTAAACTTCTTTATAATAATTGAATTTTTTAAAAATTAGATCTCTTAATTCATGAATTGGATTTTATTTTTTTTAAACTTCAGATTATACTTTCTTCTCTCTGTAACTCTATGAATCAAATATTTAATTTATATAGTAATACTATGTTTAATTTATTTAGTAAGTATATACATCTTTGTTTTTCTTTCTGAGTGACAGTCATCCAGCACTTTCATATTATTTTCTCTGTTGTTGAATTTTAGTTTGTTTTTTGTTTTGTACTTCAGAACTGTTGACATTGATAACATTTTGGTAGTGTTCTTTTTCTGGTTTTTAATTTTAATTTCTAGCATTGTTATTCCACATGAAAGGTGCATTTTCTATTTCTTTTTGGAATTTGCATAAGGGTTTTTGTTTGCCTAATACCTATCACTGTGAATGTTGCATGGAAATCTGAAAAGATACTGCTTCTAATATCTGTGTACAGACTTGGACATCAGGTCACTCTCTTCGCCTTTGCAACTGTTAAGTCTGAAGGGCTGGGGGATAGGGTCCCCAGCCTCTCCCTTACTGGGTTTGTCTCTCTCTTGTAGAAAGAGGAAGAGGAGTCAAACCAGAAAACTAGTGCAAAGTGAAGCAATTTTCTTGTAAAGAGCCATGGACACTGCTGAACCTAGAGTAAGGAGTAGAGACTTTGTCTCCACCTCCCTGAGGTTCAGTACTTGATTGATTGGCTATTGCACTTGTGCTAGGGTTTTGGTCTAGGCTAACAGGGGAGCTTGGGCAGGTGTGGCAGCTTGCACTAGGGGACAGTGCTGCCCGCGCAGAGGCAGGGGTCAAGAACACAGCCCGTCAGCTTCAAACCACAAAACTGCTTGAAGACTGCTTGCTGCTCTTAGCCCCGCATAACGTGCTTTTTCTTACCATCAAAAAGATCTTTTAACCCTCCCTAGGAATCCCTTCTGCCCCTATGCTATTATTTAAAATTATCTCATTTATCACTGAATAGGTGAGTTATAGACTTTCTTTTTAACTTTAATGAAACAATTATGTTTAAATGTTTCTCTTGCTTTTAACATATGATTATGTTTTGCTTTATAGTTCAATCTGTAAAACATAGATGAGCTAAAATCCAAAATTTACTGAAGAAAACAAATACTAAAGTACTTGCCCACTGGCCATGAGTAACTATATTATAGTCATCACATTAAAAGTCCATTCACGGCCGGGCAGATAGCTCAGCGGACTAAAGCACCTGCTTAGGCAGGTGCAGGGGACCAGGGCTCAATCCCCATGCCAGGCTGGCCCTGCCTCCTGGGCAGTGACCAAGACTGGGCATGGTGGCACACACCTGGGATCCCAGTGCTTGGGAAGCTGAAAACAGGAGGATCACTACAAGTCAGATCTGTGCAGTGAGACCCTGTAGACTTGGAACTAAATACATAAGTAAATAAATAGATGCCAATTCGTCATCCTCAATTTATTTTTCATGTTTAAATTATCAAATCTATCTAGTTGTTTGTTTAGCAGAGCACAGCCATTTTATCAGACTATACATTATCAGCAGCTGCTTTTCACTAAGCAGTAGATTCCAGTTGTTGTGACTAAGATTATGCTACTCATAACAATTAAGGTAAAGTAATTAGTATTAGGCCTTTTCTTTTCTTTCTTTTTTTTTTTTTTGATCCTGCCTTAGGTTTATTTGTAAGAAGAGCACAGGAGGATACCAGCCCCCCACAAATGACACCCCAGAGGTCACATCAGTTCTTCTATTGTCACATCAGTAGATAAAAGTCTTTTATTGTGGAGCCTTCACAAAGGCCTGGGCACCTTTGGGGGTCTGGACACCTTTGGGAGCCTAGGATGGAGCAGAAGCTGGGGCCTGGGCCTTGGCTGGAGCCTGAGCCTTGGCAGGAGCAGAAGCTATAGTGTGGGCCTTGATTGGAGCAGAAGTTGGAGCCTGGGCCTTCACTGGAGCCTGGGCCTTTGGCCAGCAAGGCCTGCAACCCTTGGCAATATGGGCACAGATACACTTCCCAAGCTTGGG
>NDGM010940183.1:0-11785 GCA_002564305.1 Octomys mimax | reverse complement strand
AGCTCTTAGGAGGCTGTAAACAGAAGGATCACTATGAGTCCAATCTAGTAGTGAGACCCTGAAAACCCTGTTGACCTTTCCCTTAAAAAAAAAAAAAAATCACATTTTAATTTTCAGACAATCTTTCACATTCTCCTGTTTACCTCTTATATGAAATCCTACTTTTCTTTAATTAATGAGGGGGTTTTTTGCTACTTTTTGTTTGATTGGTTGGTGTGGTTTGTATTTTATTTTGAAATTTGTTTGATAATTGAACCTAAATTTTACTTCAAAAGTTCTAGTACATTCCCTAAAAAATTCCTAATTACTCAATTTTTTTCCTTCTTTCTTTATTTTTCTTTTCTTTTCTTTTTCTTTTTCTTTTTTTTGGGGGGCGGGGGAAGGGTCTACAGGATATTCAGGGTCTCACTACTAGATCAAACTCATAGTGATTCTCCTGTGTTCAGCCTCCCAAGAGCTGGGATTACAGGCACGCACCACCATGCCCAGTCTCAATTGCATCTCAGAGCACCCTGGGGGCAGTGCCTGCATGCCATTCTCAGTATTTTTCTTTCTTTTTATTTCCCTTCCTCCCTTCTATCCTTCTTGCAGTCACCTTCCTTGCCTGGGCTTTCTCCTGAGCACAGAAGATGCAGGCCCTTGTCCCTGTCTGGAATTGCTCAGAGATTTCCCACTGGTGCTGGCAGCCTGCTGGGGTCAGCACTCAGCCTTGAGAATTCCACTGTTATTGTGTCTCTCCGTTTCCCCTCTTCCAACGGGCATTGCGAGACATCACCAGCTCTATAAACTGCATCTGCACTAGGACAGCGGATTTTCTAAACTGCGTATGTACTTCACATATATGAAACATCTGAGAAAATAGTGATATTGCTATTTTTGTTGGCTACTTTCAAAAGTTGCTGTACCTAGTTAGATAGATTTACTCTTGAACATTAACACTTAACGTAAGTGTCCTACTCTGTGGCTCCTAAGATAATGGTCACACGTACCCCAAAATGAGTTTCCTTTCTTTCCATAGAGAAAAACTTTACTACTTTTAAGCAAATTTTATTTGTCGGTGGTATTGAATTTTGTTAGGAAATAAATGCCCTGCATCCTACCTATCGCAGATGGACATTCGTGGGGAGGACAGAGGGGCGAGTCCAGCCGATTGAAAGTAGCTGTGTCCACACAAGCCTTCCTCGTTGTCTGCTCTGGCCTGCCTGGTGCTCCCCGGAAAGGGGCTGCTTCCTGTGCTGCAGAGTACACTGGCCCCACCCGGCTCACTCTCCTGTGGCCTACTGTCAGCATCAGTTTTCTCCTAAATAACTTACTCTCCCTGCAAATAGGTGTTGAAATTTCCCACTCATCCTTACTCATTTATATTTATGTTGTGGAAATTTTACATAGAGAAAAAAGACATATGTTATATATAACATAACATATTATCAAAAATTATATAACATATATATTACATATAACATTATTTATATATATATATATCACTTCACTCTCAATTCAGAATGGCTTTTTAAAAAATATTTATTTATTATTTATTTATTTATTTATTTGATACAGGGTCTCACTATGCAGCTCAGACTAATAGTGATCCTTCTGTCTCAGCCCCCTCAGTGCTGGGATTGCAGGCATGCACCATCATGTCCAGTTTCGGTGGTTGGCATTGCACACCTGTCAAGACATGCAGTACCAGGGATCAAACCCAGGTCCTTGCCCTTGCCAGGTAGGCGCCTAAACTGCTGAACTATCTCCCCAGCTCCAGATGGTTTCTTTACAATAAAAATTGTCATCCGCATGCTGTATTAAAATTAAAGCGAACTGACTTTTCAAAATACAGGCCACACCAAAGTATGCTTTATAACTATGAATTATAAAAATAAGATTGCATTTGGTACTACAGGATTATAAAATGTGTAAGATTTTGATGGCAAACCTTTCATTCTTCTCAGGGGTACCAAGTGGCCTGCTGTGGCATGTGTGCCACAGATTCACCCCCACCACTACAGAAGCACCTGGCTCAGTACTTGCTCTTAATTACATTTCTGTCATAACCACTTTCACTGTAATCTTACTTTGTTTTTATTCAGAATCAAAAAGGTGTTTTATACTCATTCTGGAAACTTTTGGATCCTAATAATTCATTAATGGGATGCAGATGTAAGCTAAATTAACTATTGCAGAATGTGGTAATCAATTATGTTTGTACTTCTGGGCTCTCTGGCTTTTCTAATATGTGTAGAAATTATATTTCATTTGCTTTTTCATTAAGTAGTACTCATAAACTAATTCATGCACATGTTATCTGGTGACTTTTTTGAGCAGCTTTCTATTAGTTCTAGAATTTCTCCTTTAGGAAAATCCTAGTATGTTAAATTTCTCCCCTATTTTCTATTCATATAGCCTTCCAGGTAAAGTGGGCAAGGTACTCCAAGGTTCTGAGAATTTTTCTCCCCTTTTAGATAGAAAACACTTACTTTACTAAAATGAACTTAATGTGAGTTTCCACTCCTACAATTCTAGTGAAGACTTTTCATTCTAATGTAATTCTTGCATTTATCATAAACTTGAGACTCATACTGATGCATAATCGTAGTCTTGTGACTTATCTAGATCATAAAACTCACATCCTCGCCCAGTGAACAAGGCGCCCCTAGGGCACATTGCCTGGCATTTATTCCTGCCACAGCAGACAATTGCCAAGTAAATTAATTACTGAGGATGCCTCTACTCCTGGTTGTGTGGTAGACAGAATGCACGAACCCTTGAGTGGAAGTTCTCATCTTAGTTCCCAAGAATATGATACCTCACATGACCAAAGTTTCTTCAAAAATTAAATTCAGTGTATAAGGGGCTCAGAGATGGCTCAGTAGAATAAGTGTTTGCCTGGCAAGAGCAAGGGCCTGAGTTCAATCCCTAGTTCCACAAAAATAAATAAATAAATAAATTCAATGTGTAGACCTTGTGATAGGAGATGATTCTAGATGGTCAGGTGGTCCCAATCTCTTTTACATTATAAATTCCTCAGGAGCAAGAATCCAACAAGCTTAATAAAAATCTTCCTTGGTCAGAATCATATGTTATCAATCTTTTTTATCTACCAACATAATACCTTGAAATTATATACAGACATTTGTCAAAATGACTAGTAAAAGAAACCTTTAAACCACAAACAGCCATGAACTAAACTGTATCCACCCCAAAGCCCTATACTGAATATCTGCTGTCCAAGGTGACTGTGCCTGAAGATAGTACTTTTAGAAGATAAAGTTAAATGAGGTCATGAATGTGCTGCCCTAACCCAACAGGACTGCTGCCTTATAAAAATCAGGAAAAGAAAAAGATCTCGACAGTCTGTGTCTGTTTCTCTGTGTCTCTCTGTCTCTCTGCCTCTGTGTCTCTGTTTCTGTGTGTCTGTCTGTCTGACTGACTGTCTATCTGTCTCTCTCTCATTCCATGATAAAAATGGAAATAAATGCCTTATTTAAGCCACAGAGTCTATGACATCTTATGCCAACCCAAGCAGGCTAAAACACATACACACACACACACCTGGAAAAGACAGCACAATGCATTTCTCTGAAAGAGGTGTATAATTTCCTAAAAAGCATCTTTATTTAAACCTAAAGTAGCAACAAAGATAAATTGGATGAAATAATACCCCTATGTATGTACAGTATACACATAATAAATTAACTATGCAACAAAATATTAGATTTAAAAGTACATGTAGGGGTGACCATGCTAATGGGTCATGGGCCCCATGGGTCCCGAACTTTGTGCTTATCCTAGCTGTTCGTGAGTCTCTGAGGCATGACATTTGTGAACCCCCCTCTCTAAAATGGATAGTGTGTTACAGGTGAACTCATCTGCCTATGACTAAGAATAATGCACACATAAGGAATTAAAGTGAATTTGCATTCCTCAATAGAACTGTTAGAGAGCAACTTTGTTGATACCTCCACAAACAAAATAGGCTTCCAAGTCTTGTTTTTCACATTCACTGTACATTTGGGGTCCCAATACTTTTTTGATGAGTTAAGAATTGCACTTGTATTTTAAAAACAATCACCTTAGGGCTGGCCTGATAGCTCAAATGACTAAAGTGCCTGCTTAGGCAGAGCACGGAGGCCAGGGTTCAATCCCCAGCGTGCAGTACTGGTCCCACCCCCGGGGCGCACTGAAATAGTGATTGAGACTGGGCTTTGTGGTGCATGCCTGTAATCCTAGCACTTGGGAGGCTGAAAACGGAAGTATTACTAAGAGTCCCATCTAAGGAGTGCCTGTAGACCTGTAGACCCTGTCCTAAATACAGAAATTAATTAATTAATTAATTGAAAATAAAAATAATCAACTTTGTTTGATAAAACTCTTTTTATCAATATCACAAGCCCCTTCTTGGGAACAGTACACCCTATGCTACAAACCAATGAATAGGATAAGCAGGGAAAAATGTAAAATTCAAGAGTGGATACACTAAATTCAACATACAAGAATTTCCAACCTAAGAGCTGTCAAAAGTAGTAGTTAGGTTTCCCATGCAGAAGTGATAGATCACAAGAAGAATGCATAAGTGGATGTAACTGGAAATGGAATCATTTATGACTCTATGTATCAAGGTTGGCAAGATGAATTATAGCTAGAAATAAAATGATCACATAAACTACAATATCTAAGTGAAATATGTCCTAAGAAGTTCCTTCTGAAACATCACTGGTTTTCAAGGCTGACTCTTACAGAATTTACTGAGACTGGTGATTTTCAAAGGTGAATGCTTATGGAATCCACTGTGATCTCAACTTTAAGAAGTAGGTAGAGATGGCAGCATCCTTTTTAAAAGGGAAGGCTGCACTTTTGTTATCAGACTCAGTTTGGAAAATGAGGTTGCAGAGCTACAAGCAAAGGAAACCTAAGACTTAGCCTCGTACTGTCGATAACATTTTAGAAATAAATGCCATTTGGGTCAAATGAGTGATTCCTTTCCGGTCAAGGATTCTCAGCAATGTCTCCCCAGTCATTCCATAGACTGTATCTTTGTCATGACCTTTAAACTGTTCCTTCATTTTGAAATTCAATCAATCTTCCCAATCAAAAGCATCCAGCAATGTCGTACAACCTCGGGTAGTGTGTTTTGAACCAATTGTCGAATGATGCCCAAGATGTCAAAATACCCTGAGTAATGTTTCTGAAGATGTACAAAGTGTGATTTAGTTTTCTATTAGGCCAATACCAGACTGAGTAAGGTCCTCATTACCTAATATGTGATCTTCAGAAAATGAATTATATGTGACTATTCATAATGTGGCACAGAAAATTCTAATTATTGCTGCTCCTCAGACTTGTGGGATAGAAGCCAATAGGCTATTGTCTATGTATATTTGTCATTCATTTCTGCATTCAAATATTTGGCATGCATCTTTTCTTCATGGGAAAATGTTATTCAAGTTTAGGATAAATTTCACAAGTTATCCAGGGCATGAGCATCATCTTCAGCATTCCTAGCAAACTGTACAGACAAGTTTTCAGATGCATGAAATCTGCATTCCAATAAGATCACTGGCAGTCACATGGCCTTCTCAGCCCAGTCGGCATCATGAAAGTGTATCAGAGGCCAGAAGTGATCATTAGTGATGACAGTGGGTGTTGGCAGAGCAAGGACCTTTGGCTTTTGTTTTTATTTATCAATAAAAGCTGACTGATGCCTCCACCCACATGCACACACTCGGGCTAATGGCTTCATCTTTACAGAGCTAAATGTAATACTATGTTCATTTGGATTAGCTGTTGTTGAGGTTCGCATCAAGGCTTATTCTTTTCTGTAATCACTCACTTAACTTTTTAAATTTTGCCTCTCCAATCTTCCAACTAAAGTTATCTAAAGACAGTTTCTATGCAAATAGTAGATATCGCATTTGTACTGTGTCAAGTGTAAGCAAACAAAAAAAAGAAAGCATTAGTTGATGACTTCTGAATAACATTTTTCTCCTTTCTTTACAGAATTTTATGTAGCAATGAAATACAATATTTGAACACTAGGCAACTTTTTGTAAATGTACTTGAAACTTTTATTCATTTTGGTCTTTGTCTAGATGTAGATATACAATAGAATGATAATAGGCTGAACTATTTTTTTCCTATTAACTAACTACTACTCCCCACTCCAAAATGTTCAGTTGCTACAGAGCAATCTTGTGTTGTACAATAGGATATTAAGTGTCCTATAGCACTTTACCTAGAAATCTTTTATTAGGACAACAACACACAATCCAGTGATGAAAAAGGAGTCCTAGTAGATACACGCACATGTCTGAGCACTGACAGTCCCTTTTTGGTGCAAATGTGTTATTCCAAAATTGGCATAATCATAGTTTCCACCTTGTTTATGACCAGCATAAAAAATTGCATAAAATCTCATGCACAGCTGTAGTCAGAAGGAAGATTCAGTTCGGGCTTTGTGCAGACTTGACTTTCTGCCAGTGCCCTTGCATACATCATCGAGGGGTGCATTTAAAAGGATAAAATACAGTTTTAATTCTTGCGGCAAATTTATTTTTTCAAAGAGAAATAAAAATGTTAAAATAGATCATAAAAAGCATGAGGTCCCTCCCTGCCCCTGCCTAGTCCATCTTTTGTTAATCTAATGTTAAAGTGTTAGCCAAAGAAGGGCAAGAAATAAAATTAAAGGTGAGGATTGCAGCTCTATCCATTCTCCACACAAGAAGGCAGCTAGTGGGATTGCACACAACTTTTCATTATCTTGACAGCCTCTCTGGGAATATTATACGTGAACAACCTCAAACATCCCTGCTGGTTTCTTTGTGAAATCTCAAAGGCCACCGTGATAGAGAACAGCATGAGCAAGCTACTGGGGAAAGACAACGTTTTCATCTGAAACCCAAAAGCACAATACAGCACACAGTTTTACAAGGAGATTTTCTTTATCCCTGTGGAGGAGAGCACTGCCTTCTAGCATCCCTGTGCCCCTGCATCAGCCAAGTCTGACGAGCCTTAAAGGGCCAGCTGCCTCACCTGTGAGGAGTCAAAAGCCCACTTGGTTAATTATTGACTGAGGCTCTATTCTATGGATTTTTAATACAATGTTCTTTCTACCTCTGTATGCTGTTTCAGTAAGCACGTGGCACCTCCAAAAATATGAATGCCCATGGAGAGATACAGGGGAAAATGTTTCCTCTCTTATGTAACAGTTCTAGGTACAGCTTGCACAGATCCTGCAGAATCACTGGCAGCGAGGTGGGAATTTGACACCGTTAACATTGCAAATGCTGCAACTCTAGATGCCCTCCAGCCGCTGCACAAACACCTCCTCTTCATGCTGCACCAAGAGTTGGTGCAGCAGGGATTTCCTGTAATGCTCCTCAGCTAACAGCACTCACCCCTCACCTCACAATCTCCAGTGCCTTGTGAGGTGCTGCTGTAAGGCTTTTCTAAGACCAAAACAAATCCTGAGTTACCTGTTTATGGAAGTTAGGACCATCCATTCCATGACTCCTGAAGCCAGCAGATGCCAGAGCAGGCACTTGTGACAGTGACTTACAAAAAACTAAAATGCCCAGTGGTCTTCTCAGATCTTGAGATCTCAAAGATTTATTTCTTTTAATCTAAAGAGCAAGGTCCTGAGTTCAATCCCGGTACTGAAAAAAAAAAAAAAAGAATATGTGGATATCTTGAGCCTGTATAGATTATTTGTAGTTTATCATTAAGTAAAATTTTGCCACAGGAATAAAGAGTTTTATAAGTGAAAACAAGGAAGAGGTTGAGGAAGAAATTTATGTATCCCTGACTCAGCGGCAACCAGATTTTTCCTACCAACAAGAAGCGAAGACATAGTTGTTAAGCACTTTGGGGGCAGGTAGGCTTAGGTTTGATCCCAGCTGTGACAAATACAGATGCAGCACCCACTAGGAGTGCTGTGACCTTATACAACTTACTTAGCTCTCTAAGGCTCAGTTTCCTCATCTGCAAAATGGAAAGAAAAATGATAATTACTTATTTGGGCTATTTCAAACATTCAATGAGACAAAGTACACTCAAACCTATTCTGTTTTGTGTACCCAAGAAACTCCCTGTGGCATTTCATTTTTCATTCTTTCTTCTCTTGCTTGTGCTCTCTTTCTCTCTCCTTATTGTCAAATCTTTGTTCTTGGGGTTTTATTTCCAATTGCCAAGGACCTTCAGTTATCCTGCCTAGGTTAACAGTGATCTCCATATTACCAAATCCATTGGTAAGAACTTTGCTTTCATCTTCTTTAACTTAGATTATGACACAACTAATCAACCCCTTCTCCTTAAAGTCTTTTCTTCCTTTAGCATTAGATACTCCTGATTCTCCAGGTTTCCTTCCTACACATGGGCACTTCCAATCCCTGTGCTCCAATGAGCAGAAAGGAACCCTCCATGGTGTTTTTATAACAAAGATAGCAGCACAAGATCCCAGTGAGGAAGGTTAAGCATAAGTAGGAGATGTGCCGGCCACTGGTTTTCATGTTCTGCTATGCCTTTGTATCACTTGGAGAGCTCCTGGAAACCATCGTGTCCTAGCCATGGTGAGTCAGTCATCTCAAGGGCTGAGAAGCAGGCGTCTGTACTTTTAGGACTTCCCAGGCAATTCTATTGCACTACGAGTGTTGAAAATCTGATTTAGCTGGAGAAGGAGGAGTAAAGATAGATCTGAAGAGGAAACAGTCTATAGAAGAGCTCCACAGAGGAGATGGCAGATAAATGAAGATAAGTGGCCAATGTTAATGACACTAGGGCATGGAATATCAGGACATGATAATCTTTGTACACTAGTGACTAGAACACAAGGCAGAGTATGCCTTAAAAGATACAAAGCAGCCATTGTTATAAAGTGCTAGTTAAGAGATATAGAGCTTCCAGAGATGGTTTGAACACAGTAGAAAATATGTACAGGTGAAAGACAAGAAATAGCACTCAGCTGGGAGATAGAGTGGCAGTCTGAGCTCCCGCCTGGCAAGCACAAAGAACTAGGTTCAATCACTGGTACCCCATGCTGTGCCAGTCCCAGAACCTGGGGCACAATTTGTAGGCTCTATAACCAGGCATGGGGGCCCATGCCTGTAATCCCAGAGCTGGGGAGCTGAGGCAAAAGGATCAGGAGTTTGAATTGTGTAGTGAGACACTGTATCAAATAAATAAATTACAATTTTTAAAAATGAAGAAACAGGGTGCTGGGGAAATAGCTCAGTTGAATAGGTGCTTGCCTGGCAAGTGCAAGGTCCTGAGTTCAATTCCTGGTACCACCAAAAAGAATAAGGAAGAGGAGGAGGAAAAGCAAGAAGAGGAGGATAGAGGAGGATAAGAAAGAGGAGGAGGAGGACCAGGGGAAGGAGGAGGAGAAAAAGGAGGAGAAGGAGAAGAAACAGGGTGCCAAATGATAGAAAGGCTAGAATCAGATTGATTGGATTGAAACTCTTAAATCAGCACTTTTTCTCATAGAGAAATATGCCTCAGTTTACTAATTCATAATGTGTAATAATGGTAAATTTACCTCATAAGTTTCCTGGAGGATTGATTTAAGTAATTCACATAAGACCCATAGAATGATATTTGACACATACTAATCGCATTAAACGATGACAGCACTGTTGACTATGTTGACACTGACGAAGACGATAATCTCTGGGGCAGGCTAAGAAGTGGGCCTGAAGAGCAGGCTTTCCGGGCAGCAGAACTGCAACAAATACTAAGCCAGCTTTCCTTCTCCAGCCTCAACTAGCACAAGAAATGCTGTGAGTCATGGAAACTCATCTCTGATGGGTGCAGACTGTCTCTTCTGCAGCTCTTTTCTCCTTCCTTGTCCTTGAAGACTAGGATTCTTCTACTTCCACAGACTTCTATGTAAATGATCTGATAGTAGTACCATTACTGGGATTACTTTTCTCAGTAGTACTGTATCTTAAAAGCTTTATCTGAAACTGAAGAATGAAAAGCTTTAGCCCCCAAAGGATGATAGCAATCAGTTAAGTTAAATGAGATAATTTAGATGAAATCACTTTTAATTTATAAATTGCCATGCAAATATTAACTTTACATCAGATAACTTACTTGTACAAGCCCTTAAATTACTAAGGGGAACATCCAATTTATTTGCCATGTGCCCATCAAGGAACACATTGGATCTTAGTAGAAGACTAGCATTCCTCACTAGCAGAACATTAATCCAGGGCCTCTGGAGAAGACTCAGCTACAATGAGAATAGTGAAAAAAAATCAAGCTGAAGGATTACTTATGAAATTTTCTATTCTTTTGAAAACCTTTAGCGTGAAAACTATGCCAAGTTACTTTCTGTCAGTGTGTTTGGAAAACAAAGAGAAGTTTGGAAAACATGGACACTCCTGTCTCTAGAAGCACAGAGCTTGTCCTTTGTTAGATTCCATGGGTCCTTCTGGAATTTCTACTTCCTATCAGTTTCCTGCTGACCCCCACTCCCCCAAGAAAAAGTATTTGAAGAGAACCCAGTGTGAATCAAGTAAGCACCGCTCATGTAACTGGAGCGTCTAAGCAATAGAACATAGCTCCTGTCCTGAGGAGTATGCATGACACGGACTTGCAAGCCACTCAAGTATGTAGACCATTTTGTTACAGCAGAAACCACAGAGAGAAAAGTAGGCACACAGTGCTGTGACAGCACCACTCTTAGCTCATGAGGGAAACCGCCCTCTCCCCCATGTGTTTTGAAATTTAGAAGCCTAATCAGACAAAGAAAGTTGAGAAAATGTCCAAGATAGAAGAAAGGAAACAGGGGTAGGTGAGATAGCTCAGCAGTCTAAGCACCTGCCTGGCAAGTTCAAGGACCCGAGTTCCATCCCACGTACCACACATTGCTCTGGCCTGGAAGCCCTGGCAGGCCATACTGCCCCAAAACTAGGTGTGGTGGCGTACACCTATAATCCCAGCCCGGGGGAAGCTGAGACAGGAGGAACACTATGAGTCTCAACTGTGTAGTGAGACCCTGTAACAAATAAATCAAATCAAATTACATTTTTGAAAATTAGAAGAAAGGAGACATAAATGGGCCACTGCAGTGTGCTGGCTAAATTCTTTCCCAGATAGTAACTCATTCGCAGACTGCTCTAGGTTCCAATTAGAAATGTCTTTGCTTACTCCGCGGCGATCCTGTGCTGTTTCTTTCCACTTGCTTACAGCAATGGTCCCATTCGCTGCTCCCTGTCTTGCGCTGTGTGCTCCTAAGGGTGTGCCCAGAGGCACTTCCTCCAGGTTCACTTGCATGACCCAGTCGTGGCTCCACACCACAGAAGAAGGGGCTAGGAGAGCAAGAAAGACACTTAGTCACGTGCAAGTAGGTACATGGCAATTATTTGCACTTGTGTATTTTATATTATTTATTTAGTAGTAGTAAATGTTTGCTGTACATAGTGAATACACTTATGGGGAATTGGTATGTGCACAGAACACATGGGGATTCTTTTTTCATCTCCTACTCCTTCCATATCTTTGTTCTCCATCCAAATCTAGGTCCTTTTCCTGTTTGCAAAAAGTCTGTTTTTATTCTTTTCCTTCAATTCCTTCTTTCCCCTTCTACCCCTTGCATCCTTCTCCCTCTATCTTGCTCCCCTTTTCCTGGCTTCCAGTTGTCTATCATTTATATTCTATTTGTTTCCCAGGGGCTTTCCAAATAGCTCAGTTATTTAAAGTGCCGCTTGGGCAAATGCAGGTTTGATCCTCAGCTCCACAAGCCATACTAGACTCACTCTTAAGGCAGCTTGAACTAGCCAAAAAAAAAAAAAAA
>NDGM010940179.1:0-11050 GCA_002564305.1 Octomys mimax | reverse complement strand
AACTCAGGCCCGTGTGCTTGCCAGGGAAGCACTTATTCCACTGAGCCATCTCCCCGGCCCCCCCAAGAATGAAATTTTAAAACAGCACATAATGTGTCCAGATTTTTGGATGCTTTAACTCACTAGATCATCCTTCGCTCTCAACCAAGAAGTTTCATGTTTCAAAATTTATGAGCTCCTTACATGTCATCTCACCTGAATGCTTCTTTTCATTTTTATTTTCCGGGATAGAAATAAATGTTCTATTCTTCACTGAAGGAAATTAAATTAATATCCCATTGAGAGAAGAAGAGGGCAACTAGAAGGAAAGGACCACGATCTGTAGTGAATCTCAGCTTCATCTGAGGCAAAAGACTTAGGGAAACAGTTCTGGTCACCCCAGTAGTGACCTACCTAACTGTCATGATGACTAACAATCCAGTTTTCTTGGGACTAAGGGATTTCCAGAAGCACAGACTTTCAGTGGTGATACCAGGCATTCATCCTCTTTATCCACTCAATGGATACAGAAAATTAAAATAACCAGTGCCTAGATGCAGAAGGAATGAACTCCTCGGGACTGTATTATTTATATATTGGTCACATGACCTGCTGTATTAGTTTTCTAATAAATCACCACAAACCTAGTAGCTTACCAGAAAACACATTTATTATTTCACAAGTTCTGTGGGTAGTATTCTAGATACAGCCCAGCTGGCCCTCTGCTTCGGTCCATTTTAATCAAGGCATCAGCCTAGCTACCTTGTCATCTGGAGGCTTGCTTGGTAAAAAGTTCACTTCGAGACTCATTCAGTTTGTTGGTAGCATTTATTTCCTTCCGAGTATGGGTCTCATAGCAAGTAACCAAGAAAGTATATGGCCTCCTAGAGGTTTTAATTCCTCTTTGAAAGCATTTTTCTTGAATAAGTCAGGGTCACATAGGATATTGCCCCTTTTAACTCAAAATCAACTGATCTTAGTTACAGCTTCAAAATATCTTCACCTTTATTAGACTCTTCTGGAAATAAGTCACATGCCATGGCCACACTTGAGGGATTATGCTGGTTCTGAGCACCAGAGATTGGAAGTCACGGGGTCCGTCCTAGGGCCTTTGCCATAAAAACCATCCCAAGACACAGTGGAGTGAATGTAGTCTTTTTATTTGCTTGGTATGCAGCTGGGTGGCAAAATACTTGCATAGCATGTGTGAGGCCCGGAGATCAATTCTCAGCACTGTGAAAGCAATCTTCTATTGCATTTTCTTTTTCTTCATCGTCTGAGCTTCTACTTGTACACATATGAACCACTGACAGCCAGCAGGTTGTCTGAAAGCATGCTGTTCATTAGTCTAAGCTGCAATAGTTAGGCTTTCTCTCACATGATCAGATCATCACATGGTCCTGCTGTGCAGTGGGATGACCTGGCTTTCTCCTCATGATGCTTCCACAGTAGCAAGAGAGCACAAGCGCCAACATGTGAGGCACCTTTCGTGCTTGTACCACATCTACTAGTGCTCCATTGGCCGAAGCGGTTCATAAGGCCGAGGGTTCAGTCAGTGTGGAGGGAAATACACGGAGCATAGATACAGGATGACATGGTTCATGGAGATCATTCCTGTTTCTGTGGATCACAGTGGCACTGAAAGAAGCCTCCAAATTTTTCTTGCTCATGTTTAGAGAAAAGGTCAGGAGTCACATTTTGGGGCTGGTGAGATAGCTCAGTGGACTAAAGCACCTACTTAGGCAAGCTTAGGCAAGTACAGGGACTGCAGTTCTATCCCCAGCACCACATGCCCAGCAAGCCCTGCCCCAAGGGTGGGCTGAGCTGACCACAGAGTCCAAGCATGGTGGTGCACGCCTGTAATCCCAGCACTCGGGAGGCTGAAAGCAGGAGAGTCCCCACAAGTCCAAGCTGCATAGTGAGACCCTGCAGCAACCAAATACATTTTTTTTAAAAAAAGAGTCACTTTTCTCTTGTGGACCACTAAGGCTTCCCAGTGCATACAGAAGTAGTGGCTACAAAATCCTCAATCCTAGAGGCCTGGTTTGCACTTTTCCTGGCCTATCTGAACTTTCTGAATTTCTTTAAGTAGCCCTAGAAAGAGGAAGGAAACTTATTAGTAATGACTGATGTGGGCTTCTCAGCATATTGGAAAGCTGAGACTTGGAATGTAGTTTGATTTAGAAAAATAAAACACAAGAAGATTAAACAGTAATTTTTGCCAACTACAATTTTACCCAGAATCTTCGGAATTTGAAATCATGTCATAATGCCTTTTTCATCATGACTTTTAAAAATCCCTCTTTGGCTTGTTCCTCACAACACCACTCCTTAACCTGGCAAGTTAAATTCCAGTTTATACAAGGACCATTAGGCCAACCTAGAAACAACAAATAGCTGCCATTGTAAGAGCCACTGAAATATCAGCATTGTAACCTTTTTGGCAGAAAAAAAAAAACCAGAATTTAAAATTATAAACAAAAATAATAAAAATTTAGAAGTAAGTTCAATATAAATTCTGAATAAAGCAGGAAGAGAAGAAAGTCTTAAAGAGGATAAGTAGGAAAAAGAAGCATGGTGTTCCTTTGTTCTTTCCCTTTACTACCTGGACTCAGCAATAGGCTATAGAACAAAAGCCTTTTTAAGAAATAAATGATGTGATTTAACTACAGCCACTTTGAACCTTTGCTTAATTGGGTCTGTGATGCTGAGCATTAGTAGTCTCCCACAGTTAGTTTTGGGACAGCCATAAATTTCTTCTACAACATCCCTCCTGGCTTACTGTCATAGCTAAAGGAAGCCTCAGATGGAATTATCACATATGTGATAGAAACTCTTAGCGAACAGGCACATAGGCAGGCATGCTTGTTTTTGTGTCTTCATTTTTCTCCAAGTATGCTAGGTAAGAATTCTACCCATCCCCAGCCCAAAGTCTGTTCTTTCAGTTCTGAAAACTTTCCCTGCTTTCTTGTATGGCTGAATGCTCCATTATTATTCTCACAGCAGGATTTTATTTTATTTTTTAGCTTTATGCTACAAAGATGGTCTGGGAAGTCTTCCAATGGATCAGGTCACAGTCATGTATTAAATGGTGCAATGCAGAACCTAAGAGAGGAGTTCTAGACCCAGGGCATCACTCTGAAAATTTTGGTACATTAGAGCTACAGTTCAAATCTTTTCTATGACAACCTACCAATCTTGCCTCACTTCCTGGGGGAGCCATAATTTGGGGAGCATCTTCATATGACTTCTATGCATCTTCTGTGCATTATGCACAGATGGTCAAGGACTTACTAAAGAGTTATGTCTTTCTAACCCAAATATGAGTTGAAAATATCATAAGTCAAAAGTATAAATAGCTGAGCTATGGAACATCATAGCTAGCAGCACAGTGCACTACCTGGTGATGGTCGTTTGTCCTCATATCACATAGCTGATCAGAGATGACCCTCACTGACACTGTCACTGCCCAGTGTCACAAGAGACTATCATGTTGCATGTTTGTAGCCTGAAAAATCAAAATCCAAAGTGTCATATTGCATTTTCTAGCCTGAAAATTCAAAATCCAAAGTCAAAGGCTGTTCCTACTGGACTTTAATATTTACTGCATTGTAAGTGAAAAAAATTAAATTGGACTATCATAAGTTGGGAACCATTTGTACTCATGTATGTAACTTCTGCATATATTATATAATATTGTCATGTTACTCCAAAATGAGATTTTTATTTTGCATCTCACCTATTTATTATGAAAAAATTTAAACATATTAAAGCTGAAAATCTTATAGTTTACATGTATCACATTCACCTAGATTCAATACTCCTTACATTTTTCCAAATGTACTCTATAAATACATTCACTTTTACTAACAAATTGCAAATAATGCTACATTTCATCCTGTAGTACTGTCCATATAATTCTGAAAAATAACTCATTTATTTTCCTTTGTGGCCAAGTAGTACTCCACTGTATATGAATACCACATTTTTTTCGTTCTTCTGTCGATGGACATATAGGCTGTTTCTAAGATTTAGCTATTATGAATTATGCTACTACAAACATAGTATGTATGCATCACTGTAAGATGATGTCTTTAACTTTTTGAGGGATATACCTAGAAAGGGAATATCTAGGTTGAATGTTTTAGTTTTAAAAAGAACCTCCATATTGGTTTCTACAATGGTTGTACTAGTTTGCATTCCTACCAGCAATGTAGAAGGGTTCGTTTTTCTCCTGCAGCCTCACCAACAGTTGTTATTCCATTTTATCTGGAGTGAGTATAAATCTCACTATTGTTTCCATTTGCATTTATGGCAAGGATTGTTGGACATTTATTAGTGCATTTATTATGCATTTATGCTTCTGGGGAATGTTTATTCATTTTGATCACCCATTTTTGATTGGGTCTTTTATTTGGGGATGTCTAATTTTTGGAGTTCTTTTTATATTCCAGACTGTATTAGTCTTCTGTCTGAGGAATACCTGGAAAACTGTTTTCCTGTTCTGCAGTATCTTTTCACTCTGTTGTTTCTTTTGCTGTGCAGAAGCCTTTTAATTAACCTGGCAAAGAAGGTAGCATGTAAAAGGTCTGGATTCGCATGCAAAAAAGAAACTGACATCTGCCTGGAATTTCCTGATGTGGCCTCAGATAGCTACCAATCTCTTGTCCTTTCATTTGCATATATGCAGATTAAGTATCTCTATAATGAAATTGTACTATAAAATGGATACAGGCATCATTACATGTGTACAGCGCACAGAGAATTTATTCTGCACATAATACTCCTTCAGAGATCTTTTAAGAACTTTTTGTGGTACGTGGATAGGTGTTCCTGTTGAAGGTCACTTTATTCTCTGTTAAAGAACATTGTCTGGTTTTGTTGACTCATTTTCATGAGATTTTGCTATTCTTTGCTAAGCTTCTGCTTATCTGCCTTGGTTGTTGCATCTTTGTATCAGGGCCTTTACAACAAACAAATTTTAACGATTCCAAATACTTCACCCCTACTTAAGCACTGTTCTTGAGATTCAATTTCTAGGGTATCTTTACTTCCTCCAGTGTACTTGGCAAAAGTTCTGACTGTTTGGTCTCTTGGTACTTCAGCACACTCTTCCCTATGTGTGCTCTTCAATACACATTTTCTTTTTTTCTGTCATTGTTCGATCTTTGCTGACTCTATTTTCTTTCATCATCATGAATTATGGAACTACTCAGATGGGACTTTGGATGTAAAGAGTTATTTTTTAATAGACATCAGCTAGAAAAGTTTCTTCCTGAAACACAAAACAATCCTAACAAGAATTCAAGGGTATATTCTGGTGACTGTATCAACATGTGCTGCCAACATTACATAGGCTTTATTGTCATTTTAAGTTTCTGCTCAATAGAAGAATGAAGACAGTTTTGATGATAGTAGCAAACATAGCTTAGAGTTTGTTGTACTGAACCTTAATACCAAAAGCTCAGATTCATTGCACACATTTTCAGTATGTTTACTTTCTTCTTCAAGAAAATATAATATTTCAGAGTAAAGTTTAAAATGGAGCAGTTTCCAGGGACAAACTTGTTTCACTCTGTTATTACCTTCTATGAGCTAAATGAGCTAAATGTTTGCTTTTATATAGTTCTAATTATCTTTGTTTCTTTTCTAGTCCCTGAGTGCTCAGATGCCCTTCATAGCTCTAAGATCCATGCTTTGTTCTATTCTTTGGTCATTTTTAAGATAAGGTTGCCAGATGAAGTGAGTTGGCCCAGTTACATTTGAATTTCAGAAAAACAAAAAAGAAAATTGCTACATATATGACATAAATATTTATGAGGAATATACTAGTAAATTATGCATTGTTAAATTTAACCAGAAAAGCCTAGCACTTAAAATCTGAAAACTATAAAACATTCCTAAAAGATGTTAAAGATCTACATAAGTGGAAAAAGTCCCTTGCTTATGGGTTGAAAATTTAGAATTTTTCAGATGGTAATACTCTCCAAACTGATCTACAAATTCAGTGCAGCTCATACCTTAACAGCAGCTGCTTCTTTGTAGAAACTCACATGATGATCCTAAAATTTATTTGGAAATTCAAAAGACCCAGAACAGCCATAACAGTCTTAGAAATAAAGAACAAATGGAAGGATCCCTTCCAAATTTTAGAACTGACTACAAAGCATGAAATCAGGGCACTACAATATTGGCATAAGAATAGACATATAAATTACTGGACAGAATTGAAAGGCCAGAAATAAACTTAGATATGTATAGCAATTGATTTTTTGACAAGAATAAAAGACCATAGGAAAACAATAGTTTTCTAGGACTTAGAAAATAGTAGCCTACACTATGACTTTGATATATGGAACACTTGGAACTAAATGAAATTACACCTCCTCAAAAGCAACTTCAGAAACAAAGTGCATACCTCTCCCTCTCTCCCAGCACACTTCATACCAAAAGCCAATCATAGAACCAGAATTCCTCTTGCCCAAGGTGTGTCAGAGAAACTAACAATAGTACACTAATTTTCTTATGCTTTTCTGTACAAGAGTGGGCATAGACAACTTCTCTGATTTACCTTTTCTATTAGCAGCTTATAAGATCTTCACTCCAGAATGGGTCCCATCCAGCAGGAAGGGAACGCTACACAGAGCAGACCTGATGAATCTGAATAGACAGGCCTTACTGCGTTCTCTCCCCTCAGTCTAGCACCATTGGGTGATACCTTTTTGTGTAACCATATGTCTACAAGTTTGTTCCTTCCTCACTGAATCTAAGCATCATAATTCTTTTACCCAATCTTTGGGTCATCCTTTTTGAAGGCCCCAAGTAACACAAATCTTTGATTAAGTGCATTTCTTATCCTTTTATTATTGTTCATTTGTCCTTTGATAGGAATATCAGCCATGACCCTTAACATGAGGAGGAAAAATATCACAACCTTCCACCCCTGTTGGTTTTTCAACAAATGTGTTACAACAGGAGGATAGACACTGGCAAGAATGAAGTTGGCTCTTATACTGAATATAAAAATTAACCAAAAATGGACCAAATACATCCATGTAAGAATCAACACTATAAGCTGGCCAGATAGTTCAGTGAACTAAAACCCCATGCTCAAGCATGCGCAGGGACTGGGGTTCGATCCCCAGTGTACCCTGTTGGCCCCACCCCCAGAGTAGCCTGAGACAACAAATGAGACGGGGCGTGGTGGCGCGTGCCTGTAATAAAGCGCTTGGGAGGCTGAAAACAGGAGGATCATGAAGAGTCCGATCTGTGTAGTGAGACCCTATAGACCTTATACTAAATATATAAGAAAAAAAGAATCAACACTATAAAACTCTTATAGAAAACACTGAGATAAATCTGTGTGAATCTGAATTTAACAATGGATTCTCAAGGCATCAACAGCAAAGAAAGGCTCACCTGGATTTCATCAAAGCTAGAAACTTTTGTGGAACAAAGGACATTATCAAGAAAATGAAAATTAACCCACAGAATAGGAAAAAATGTTTTCAAATAGTATATCTGACAAAGGACATGTATCTAGAATGTATAAAGAACTCTTCCACCGTGTTATGGTTTGTGTCTAGTTGTTCCTCAAAGCCTCATGCAGTCATGGGCCTGACTTCTAGAGTGTTGATTAACTCATGATCCACTGGGATTATGGGTGCGAGTACTGCTGGGATTGTGGGTGTGAGTGCTACACCCAGCCTGGGGCGGACAGCTTGAAGGTAGCATAAAGGAGACAGAGACACAGATGTCCTCTCTGCAGCCCTTGTTGCCACTACGTCTCCCCTTTGCTCTCGCTCTTTGCTGCCGCCATGAGCTGCTGCCCTCTGCCATGTGTCCCTCTGCCTTGGAGCCAGTCAAGTATGGACTGAAACCTCCAGTAACTGTGAGCTAAATGAACCTTTCCTTCCCTAATTTTGAGTGTTGGGTATTTTCCCAGCACCAAGAGAAGAGTAACTAAGACACACCCCAATTTAAAAGACAAACCAGTTTTAAAAATGGGTAGTATTCAAATAAATGTTTCTCCAAAGATATTCAAGTGGCCAGTAAGCTTCTGAAAAGGTGGTCAAAATGATTAGATATCAGAGTAATGCAAATGAAAACACTAATGTGACATCATTTCACAACCACTAGGAAAACTATAATAAATAGTTCAAATAAAAACAAGTGTTCAGGAGGATATACACTCCTCATTAATGTTGAGAATATAAAATGGTGTGGCCATTTTGAAAACAGACAGATCCTCAAAAAATTAAAAATAGACTCATTGCGTGTCCCAGATACTCCACCTTTAGGTTTATATGTTACAGAAATAAAAACATGTTTCACAAAAACTTGTATATATAGTACTATACATAGTAGCATTGTTCATAATAGCTACATAAACAAATCATTGTCCATGAGTTGATAAATGGGCAAACACGATTTGAAAAATAAACACATTTATCACTGAATATTACTCAGCCATGAAAAGGAAATACGGATTCTACAGTGTGGATGAACTTTGAAAACATGCTAAGCAAAGCCAGTCATAAAAGATCATACACTATGATTCCATTTACTGTATATAAAATGTCTGAACATGTAAATCTATAGAGACAGAAAGAATAGAGTAGTGGTTGCCTAGGGGTGGGCATTAGAGGGTTTTTTTTTTTTCATTTTTTGTATTTGGTACAGGGTCTCACTACACAACTGGGACTCATAGTGATCCTCCTGTTTTCAGCCTCCCCAGAGCTGGGATTACAGATGTGCACCACGCCAAGACTCAGTCACTGGCTCAGCACACCCTGGGGGTGGGGCCAGTGTGGCTTGCAGACCGGAAATGGAACCCTGATCCCTGTGCTTGCCAAAGCAGACACAGTCTGCTGAGCTATCTCACTGGCCCTAGTATTGGATTTTTTGCATGCAGGAAGAGGGGCTGATTGACAGGTAAAGGATATGGGTTTTCTGACGGAATTGATGAAGGTGTCTTGAAATTAATTGTGGTGATGTTTGCTTCTATCTGTGAGTACGCTAAAAACCATTCAATTATCATTGTGAGTGAGCTATATATTAATAAAGTTGTTAGAAACTAAAGTCTTCATTGTTTTTTGAAAGTTGCATGTAACTGAAATTCCTATAGTTTTGTGTGCTAAATCTGGAACCTATGTTTTATAGGAGAAGTGCTCAGCATCTCCTTAGAAATTATATTTCTGTATTAACACTAATGTCTATTTTTCTCTATTGACCCAAAGAAACTATTCTGCTCCTTGCCAATCACATCTGTCTTGTTGCCCAAAACAATCTCCTTCTCCTTTACTTTGTGGCTAGATCAGTCCTTTTGCAGGATGGAATTCTAGCTTATATTCTGTTATTGTGAGGATTTAATTCCCTTTACCTCCTGACATTTAAGAATAATCAAGCTTAGTAGAAAAGGTTTCCTACAGTCCTACAGAGGTAATGACTTCTCTGTCTAGAGTACTATTTCTTTGATCGATAGTTAATAGACAGGAATTTTGAGGATCCCCCCTATTAAAGCCCATGTTTTTGTCAGATATTGTTGCACATTAACAGCATGAGGGATGATTTTTTTAAATTCCAGATTCCTGTTCAACAATCTAGGCCAAATAAATCCGAAGCTCTCAGGGTGGCATTCTTATCATTAATTTTTCAAGCCTTTGTGTGACTCTACTGTGCTTGTCCAATGCACTGTCCTACAAATCATACAGGAGATTCCCGAAGAGAGTATTCTGACTCAGTAGGCCCCCAGATCCTGCACTTCCATCAACTTCCCAGTAGAAGCTGAAGCTGCTGGACTACTACTCTTTGAGTATCAAGGATTTACAGCAGGATAAGAGATAAAGATAGGGGACAGACTAGCAAATGCGGCCTAAGTTAGGGAAGCACACCCAGAATAACGCTGCGTATCTATCTACTTAGGGCTTGCTGCTTGACATTGCTACATGTTTACTACTAATATTACTATTACTACTACTACTACTACTACTACTACTACTACAATAACAATAACCTCTGGCTTTAACTGGGTGATAACTAGAGGCAGTGTCTGCAAACCTCATCCCACTTAAGACTCAGAACACCCCTGTGGAGGCGTGCATCAGGTGCTGTTGATGCCCACCCTATGTCCCCTGGTCCACTTCCAAGTTCCTGTGAAACCATGATTGGAAGTTCTCATCCAGGCTGCCTACCTTCAACACCAGGGTCCTTCGGCTGCTCTTTCTGAAGGCTTCCTCCAAAGCTACAGGGATAGGTTCAGCCTCTGCAGGCCACCTTGGAGAAACTAGCACTGTACTCTCCTGGCATATTTTTCATGTACTGTCTAGTGCAAAACTGTTGATAGCAGTTTTTTTTTTTGATAGCAGTTTTATTAACAACAATCATAAGCAGGAAACAACCTAAGCATCCATCAGCAGGAAAAAAGGATGAATTTAGTTTGTTCATACCACAGAGCAACTGGAAAAGGAGGAGGAGGAGGAGGAGAAAAAGAAGAAAAGAAAGAGAAAAAGATGAAATGATAGAGAAGAAGAAAGAATGAAGGAGAGAAGGAGAAGAAGAAGAAGGAAAAGGAGGAAGAGGAAAAAGAAGGACTGCTCCATGCGACAACATGGATCCATTTCATCAGTATGATGTCAAGCAAAAGAAACTCAACAATTTATGTGAAGTTTAAGAACAGGCCAAACTAATCAAGGATGGTGAAAGTTAGAATAGTAGTTATCTGGGAGTTGGGTGTGATTGGGGTATAGAACACATGCTGAGGTGCAGGAAGTGTCCCAAACTTCACCTGAGGAGTGGCTTCATGATATGCACCTACGCTAATATGCACCAGGAAATACTTATAACATTTGTGTGCTTTATGCACGTCACTGTATCGTATGTAGTTCATATAAAGTGGAGAATAAGGAAGCCTTCTGTACTGTTGGTAGGCATGTAAATTAGTGCAGCCACTGTGGAGAATAACCATATGGAGTTTCCTCAAAACTAAAAATAGGCCTACCATAACATCTAGATATAACTCTCCTCAAACACAAAGGAAATGAAGTCAGCATACAAAAGAGACATCTGCACA
>NDGM010940152.1:0-12186 GCA_002564305.1 Octomys mimax | reverse complement strand
GGGGCCCGCAGTGAGCTTTATTGGTGGGGGTGGAGCCGAGAGCGAGCCGTGACTGCCGTGAGCCCCGCAGTGCTCGCCCGAGCGATGCGTGTGGGTGCTGCGGGAATCGCGGACTGATGTACAGCTGGACCCCGAGTGGACCTGGGGAACGGCTGCGGTGAGTACCTGGGAGGCGCGCAGGAGCGGTGGTCGTGAAGGTCACCGCGCTGGCATCCGGAGCCCTTCTTGGGCCAAGACCGCAGTTTCTGGGGCGGAGCTGTCAGAGGGGGGGCGGGAAGCACCGGAACCGCGGTCCAGCCCTGAGTCAGACTCGGGATCTCGGGATGGCACCTGGGGAAATGGGTCATGGAAGACCGATTGTTTTCTGGAGAGTCTAATTTAGTACCCCCAGCAAGGACAAACCCGAGCATGGCGGCGGGGCAGAGGGAGTCCGTGGCCTAGATCTCCAAAGACCAGACTTCTCTATTGCAAACGCCAAACCCTGCCTAGAGCTCCTCCTTCATTCTTGTCCTGGGGTCCAGCGTCTCTTCTCCTCGCCGCAGGAGTGGGTAGGGTGCAGGCCAGAGGAGCCAAGGCACCCTGGAAGTGTTTCTGGGTGGGAGACGGTCCCTAGACAGGACACCCCAGAGCAGCCAGAAGAGTCCGACTCTGTCTAGCCGACCTCACCCACAGCTGTGAGGGGAGGAGTCTATGTCCGTTTTTTGTAGCCTCTACACTGAGCAACAGCCCCCTCACCCCTCCACCCCACCCTACCTCCATCTCCATCCTGCGTGGGCCGGTTCCTGGGTCTCCCCCCATAGCACTGCACCCCACCCTTCAGTCTGCACTGGCCTCTAGGTTTTTGTGGATGTTGGACCCTTGTTGGAGGCTCTGGCCCCTGCTTCCTCCTCCCCTCGTCTCCAGGACACTTTCGCTGACACTGAGTTGGTGGCCCAACTGGACCCTCTGCCTGTCTGGGCTAAGCACTGAGCATTTGCCTTTGTCACCCTCTGCAGGACTGCTGAGCCTCCTGCAAATCAGGAGCTCTAGAGAGAGGCACGACTGTCCCTCGCTGGCTGAATTGGATCCACCTATCCACAAGCTCCCTTGCCTCATGGCGGCCCTGCTTGCCCTGCTCCTGGTGGCCCTGGTGGGCCTGCCTCTGGGTGAGTGGACAGAAGCCAGAGGGGTGCACAGGCCCAATGTGGGGAGGCCTTAGAGTGGGGAGGCTGACCAGAGTTCCCAGAGAACACCTCCCCTCTTGACTTCCCTGCCTGGGGAGGGTCATCTGCTGAAGGGTTTCTCCCTTTTCTGTGACCCCACACCCTGCTCTCAGCCCAAGCCCTGGAGTGCCACGTGTGTAACTACAATGGAGACAACTGCTTCAACCCTGTACGTTGCCCGGCCATGGTTAGATACTGCATGACCACACGTACCTGTGAGTCTGGTACCCCTAGGCCCTGGGAATATGGTGGGTATAGGAGGGAGGCTCCCACCTGCCCCAGAGTCCTTCCTGGGAGTGCTTGGAAAGGGGGTGAGCCCTACTTGCCCCATCATGCTGGCTCTAGGCCAGTTGGGTCCCCATCCCTCTGAGGGCAGCCTTCTGGCCCCTTGTCTGTCTTCTGCAGACTATACTCCATACAGAATGAAGGTGAGCAAGTCCTGTGTGCCACAATGCTTCGAGACCGTGTATGATGGCTACTCCAAGCATGCATCCACCAGCTCCTGCTGCCAGTATGACCTCTGCAATGGTGCTGGCCTCGCTGCCCCAGGGACCCTGGTCTTGGCTCCTATTCTTCTGACCACCATATGGCGTCTTCTCTAAGCCCTGCTTCCCCCAGCAGGCCCACTCAAGGACAAGCCTTGGACAGTTGCACCCTCTCATACTGCATACATACCCTGCCCTGCTGTCTGCCATCCGAGACCCCTCAACTGCACCAGATCTCATGACTCACTGGAGGAGGACTCCTACCTTGCAGCCACCCACCAGGCCTCATTTCCAGGCTGAGACCTATCATTGTCAGAGGGCTGGTGTGTGGGACTGGACCTCCCCAAAGGGTCAGACTGGGGAGACTGGGGTCCTCCTGCTTCAGGGGCAGGGGGAGTCAATTAGCCTGGGAACTCTTATTTAATGGGAAACTTCTGTGCAGCAAGACCCTGCCACGATCTACAAAGTAGGCAATGAGTGTGCTAGAGGGGGAGAGAAGATTAGGAACCCGCTGAAGGGTGGGTAGGATCCAGCAGGCATTTCTCTGCTTCCTCCTGAGGTCAGCAGCTGTCCAGGGCAGGTATGGGATAAGGCCACATGTAAGGCCTTTATCATCACAGCTGTCCCAGGAAGTGTGCCAGACCTGGTGTCAGAGCAGCTCTTGGCTTAGGAGAAGATGGTCCTGCTTCAACAGGCCTCTGAGGCCCCTCCATCCCCAGAAGCCATCCTAGGTGCAGGGTGGGTGGCATCTTGTACATCCAGATGCCTTGACCTCTCCACCTCTGCCCCCACCCTGAGTTCAAGCCAGTGGCCCTGCTATATTTGGCCCCTGAAAGCCAGACTATTCTGGGCAGAACAGCACTGCAAGTTCTGCAGGGAAAGGGGAGGGGTATACCCATGTGACAAGTGGCTGGAAGAGGGACAGGGTGAGGCTGGCTGGCCAACAGGGGTGGGGCGAGGGAACAGCACACCAGTCCAAGCCCACTGCCTACTTCCTACAGGCTGGCTCATCTCTATTCATAGATCCCTAGGTCACCCCCAGCAGAACAAGGGTCCAGCCCAGGTCTGCACCAGGTGCTTGGGGATCCTGTGGGCCCCTTCCATCCTGAAGTCCATGGGGAGGGTTTGCAGTCCACCCTGGGCTGAAGCACCCCACTTCTCTAAGCACGATTAGTTGTTCCCTAAGAATACAACTGCAGAACAGAATTGGGAGGCCCAGTTTTGCCTAACACCACCATCTGAATGTGGGTGGCCTGAGGAGCACCTGCCTCCTCCTAAGGGAGTAGTGGAGCCACTCTCAGCCATGGTAGCCCTGCACAGGTGTAGCTGCGGGACCCCTCCAGTGGTCCAGCCCGGGAGGACAGGAGAGCAATAGTCTCCTGTCACTAGCCCCAAACGTAGCCCTCTCATAAGACCCCTGTTGGTGCTGCCTGCAGCCTGACAGCGGCTTGCACCTGTTCCCAGAGTGGGCTCAGGACACGGTCTCCCTCCTGTGGGCTCTTCTCTCTAATCTTATACAGGTCTGGCGCTCTAGACCTGGGGCTGGGAGTAATTTTCTGCCTCAAATTTTCCTGTAAAGGACAGATTTAGGGGTAGAAGGTGGAGCTGAAGGGCCCTGGTGGGGGGACATTTCACTTTCCAGAGGAATTGTGAACTCCACACCAAGACAGGAGATGGGAAGGGACAAATACAGGATTGGTGGATAGACACACACACACACACACACACACACACACACACACACGTAGGGTTAGAGGGCTGAGCCCGGAGAAGTGCTGTGGTCTACAGCCTCCTTCCCTGAGTATCCCATCAGCAAGCAGCAGCCTTGGCATGGTGACCATTGCAGGCCCGAGGCCTACTGGGAAGAGCCAGATGAGGCCCTGAGTCAGTGGCAGGTCCCAAGGAACTGTTATCACCCTGCTTGTGCAAGTCCATTGCACAAGTGATGTCCTCAGCCAGAGCTGGGAGGGCCCCAAATGGGCCTTCCTTTTGTCTCCATGGAATGCTGTGTCACCTGTGGGCTCAGGGTGTTGGGAGCACCTGTCCAAGTGCCACAGTGACCGTGCTGTCACCAGCCTGAGTTCCCCAAGACCAGTATCCTGCTTATCTGGCCTGTCCTTGGTCCTGGCAGGTGCCCAACACAGGAGGTTCCCAATCAATGGGAGGTGATGGCACTGCATTTTGGGGAAACTGAGGCAAGGGTAGTGGCTGGCCTGTCCCAGTCTTGCGTAGGGTGTTGTGATTAACACCCATCTACTCCCATTACTCATGGCTCAAGTGCTACAGGGCAGCCTGCAAGCTGGGGACCACAGTCACGCTCCTTGGACAGTGGCAAAACCAAGGCACAGGCAGATGAAGCTATTGGCTGCCCCCAGGCCACCTGGCTACCTGCATACTCTCACCCTACTTACTATGCCCTTTTTTTCCCACCAGTGGGATTCACTGGGGTGCTGCATCCCCATCCCAGGGAGGGGTACAGTGGGTTTCTAACCTTCAGAAAATCTTAACATATTAGGTTCTTCTAGAACTGGAAAGTTTAGGGAGGAAATCCAAGCCAGAGGCCTGGGGAGCCCAGGACAAGGGTCAAGAGGGGGCATCCAACCCTGTGTCTGGATGCAGAGGGAAGAGACACAGAGTAGAGGGACAGAAAGGCAAAGGAATATCAGGGACCACAGGGCTCGCCTTTCTGTGGGGGCCCAGGGCTTTGGCCGTTCTATTCTTGGTGCAGCAAGAATCCTTCAACATGGTCAGTCATCCAGGGCTGTTCACAAAGGCACTGCATTTTGGGGAAACTGAGGCAGAGGTGTGGCTGGCCTGCCCCAGTCCAGGTCTATTGTCCATGTAGAGAAGCAGCGGGAGCTCTCGGGAGCTTCCCAGTGCTCTGGGCACCATGGAGTGGTACCTGGTTTCTGTGGGTGTGATGGAGACCGAAAGAAGAAGCTGGCACTAAGCTGGTGACCTGGAGATGCAGCCAGTTGTGGATGCCTTGTCAGGGGTGTTAGGTCAGCACTGGGATAGGTCCCTATCATCTGGGGACACCTGTGGCCAGTTTCCCCAGGCCCTGAGAAGGGAAAGCCCACCGATGGTTTCTTTGCTTCCCTTTACAGTTTCTGATTTATTGTAGTGAACATATGTCTCATTTAAAAACTCTTGAGAAACAGAAATGAAATGGCCCTTCCCAGAGGAAGGTGTAGCTGTGGGACCATTCTTTTCTGAGGGTGCTCTGTGAGTCCCACAGCCCAGGGTGCCCTGGGTCTGGCCACTTCGTTGACTAAATAGGAATGAAAGTGCCCATCCAGCTGGTCCTGGGCACCAGTGTTCAGCTGATTTTCTGGGGTCCAGGTGCTTCCTAACCCATCTCCTTGCTGCAGCAGCCAATGCCAACACTAAGCCCCAACCCTTGCCCTGATCTGGACCTGAAATTTCACCGTTAGGCCATAGCGTGTTCCACCCTTTGATCCACATCATATACTCAGCACCCCAGAGCGCTCCCAACAGCATTCCCCGTGAGAGGGGTGAATAAATGGACAGATGCATGTGTCTGCTCCTCCTTGCTATCTATAGCCCCGTATGCACTCTGGCCCCACCCACTCAGTCTCGTTTGGTAGATCCTCCTGGCCCCATGGGCCCTGGACTTCTATTCACCCCATCCCTTCTAGATCTCTGGCTCTTTCACCTCCCCTGGTGCTATCTGATCTCAGAACCAGCCCAGGCACAAGAGACGAAAAGGATTTCTGAGAGTCACTCAGTTTGATGTGAGAGAGGTAGATTTTCCCCTGAGGGCCAGACAGCCCTGGGGAATGTTGAGAGTAGAGGAGCCAGGATGACAAAGAAGGGTGCTTCCAGCCTGTCCCCTCGCTTTCAGGTTCCTGAGCCCATTTTCCCAGCTGCTCCTAGGAAGAGGGGTGTCAGTCTGAGAGCCTCTCAGGATTTCCTTCCCTTTCATCCACCACCACCTCCCTCTCCCTGGGGAGCCCACTAGACAGATGCCATGGTACTGGGGGAGGGCACAAGGGTCCTCTGGGTGGCAAGCTGACGGGTGGCAAGCTGACTCTCTGAGCCTCTTACCCAAATCCCTTCCTACTCTTACCCCCACTTGGCCCCTTTGGGGGCCCTTTAGCCCCAAAGCCTTGTTGGCCCCTTGCCCCACTGGGCAAATACTCCTGGATTCTGGGCCCCTGGGTGCCATACCAGCCTGGTCCCTCTCTTGGACAGCAGCCCCATCCTTCCTTCAGCCTCTCCAGAGGAGGTCTGGTCTCCTGACTCCCTCTAGGGTGAGGTGCTGATGGTTTTGGGTTTCTACACATGGGAGGCTCCATTTGTATCTTGCAGGGCAAGGGCTGGTCTGCTTGCCTGTGCTCCTCCCAGCCACAGAGGGGACCACCCTAGGCCTCACCCCTCATGAGAACTCTGGTTCTGACAACTGGGACATCTCTGTGTGGATGGAGAAGAAGACCTTGAAGGCACAGTGCCACAACCCCAGGGCCAGGTTGGTCTCTGGGGTGACTTGAGCCTGGCCCATCTCCAAGCCCAACCAGGCTGCCGGTGACTCAGAAGGGTGGGGGTGGGAGCAGCCGTGGGTATAAGCAAAACCCAGGGCACCATACTCGCCCTCACCTTGACAACATGCGGCTTCTCGGAGGACTTGCGATGGCCGTGGTTTTGAGCCTGGTGCTGGGTGAGTCCAGGGCTTGGGCTGCTCCTCCACCCCTACTGCTCTCATCCATCCCTCCATCCAGGCTATCCATGGCTCCGGGCTGTGACTGTACCCGTAGGGAAGCTCCTTTCCTATCACTACCCCATCCGGGCCCCAGGTCTCCCTGCCCACCAGCCTGTCTTCTGCTCCTCCTCACCTAACATTGTGTCTCTGCTCCCCACAGCCCCCAGCATAGCCTTAATGCCGACCTCTCATGTCCTGGGTGCGTGCACACCCCTGGGCCACCCCAACTCCACACAGATCCACCCCCTGAACACCAGCACGTGCACACACATGCAGCAGCTCTGGCCCTCCTCCAGGCCTCTAGGCAGAAGTCCCCGCTGGCTGCCACATGCAGTCACCCTCTCCTGGCACCCTCCTCATTCCCTGCTCTGGTCTTTCTCTGCCTTGGCAGGGGGTGGGGGTAGGGTGGGCTCTGCTCCTATCCTCCGCACCCTGTGACTATCCTCATCTGTAGGCTGGCCCCATCTGCTCTGGCTTTGGCACTTTGGCCCTGGTACTTGCACAAGATCACCCCTCAATGCTGCTGCCTGCGCCTGGCCTAGACATCTCCCAACCAAGCCCTAGCTTACCTGATGTCTGAGCAAGACCGCCTGCCTCACTCTGCATATCCAGTCAGCCCCAGATCTCCTAGGCCTCACCTGGCAAAGCCTCAGTTTCCCCATCTGTGGGTGGGGATGCCCAGGGACCCACCTGAGATGGGCATAAGGCTCATATGTGCCTCCTTGGTGCCAACTTAAGTGTTTCCATGCCCAGGGACAACCCCCCTACCAAAGACACCATGGTGGCCCTGTTCTCCGAGAAGTGAGGCTCTTCAAGGAGGAACAGCTCTGCCCTCTGCCAGAGGCCCTCTGGGTCCTGTGGAATCCTGAGCTCCGAGTAAGAGAGGCCTAATTCCCATCAAGACAGGGCTGTGCCACCACCAGCACTCCTTCTTCCCGGTCTGCACCAAGGCCAGTGTATGGCAGGAAGATCTTTGACCCAGAGATCTCTCCCCATAAGAGAAGACCCCCAGCACCTCCTTCTGCAGAAATCTCACCTGCCTCTGGGACATACTGGGTCATGACTCTTCCAGTTGGAAGATGGTGGAGTCGGGGCCTGTAGCCTCTCCCAGGAAAGCCTCATGACACATGCCAGCCCTGCCATCCATGGGTAACACCATCTTCCTGGGCTCACACCCAAGGGAAACCACAGGGCGTCTCCCCTAAGAGCCCCACAGCCAGCAGGACCCTCCATCCCTTATCTGCTGCCCTCAGAGCCCACCCCTTGGTCCCCACTACTGTAGAGTCCATTTCAGGGCTGCAGGGACTACTCAGTGCTCTCCTGTTGGCCCAACGCTGCCCCCGAGTGGCTGATTTCTGCGAGCTAAATTTTCCTCCACCTCATCAATAAAAAAGCAAAAGCGCAGGATAAGGAGCAGAAGTCATCCTTTCCTTGATTGATAATCCAGCCATTGCCCTCAGCCCCAGCCCTAGAATTCCCTCGTTCGTTCTTCCCACAAGCCTCATTATGTGCAGGGGAGGATTCTGGATTGATGGATGCTTTGAAAGGATCCCAAGAGTAGGAACAGAGCTCTACCTACTCAGGGGCCTCAGTGTGGGGTGTCGGTGGAGAGGGAACCCTGGACAGGGTGACACCATCACTAGGGTAGGGATCCTGCAGCCAGAGGGGGTATGTCAAAGAGGCCAAGATATGGCAGAGGCCTGCCTGGAGGAGGTAGCTTTTTTATTTTTATTTTTATTCTTTTTTTTTTACTAATTTTATTGAGGTGGAGGAGGTAGCTTTTGAGCTGAAGCTTGTGCTGAAGGAAGTTGGAAGGAACAGCCAGTGCAAAACCAGGGGGCACTGGGAGGATTCCAAGAGCAGGGCAGTAGGAAGCTGGGGCAGCTTCTCTGTGGTGACCCTCTCCCTCAACCCGTGCCCTGCACTGCCACTGCCCCCAAGCATGCTGTGCTCATTCATCAGTGTCCAGAATGATGTGTCCAGCCTGTCAAGCCAAGGTGGCCTGGCAGTTGTGGTGGGGCGAGGCACCTGGAGTCTGTGGTTGCTGAACAGCGGCCCCAGTTCCCTCCACAAGGTGGCAGACAATTAAGGGCCATGGCAGGGTTTCCTGTCACCTGCTGCAAAATGTGTAGCTTCAGGGCTGATGAGGACTCCGCACTTGGATGCTGTGGGGGGAGGGGAGTGGAGATGGAGGTGCAGGGGCAGTGAGCTGCTGAGACCTCCAGGAGCTAGGGGAAGCCCAGTCCCCAGATAGGATTCCATCCACTGGCCCACTGGAAAGACCTGAGTAAGTTTCCTTAGTACAGCTTGAGGAGGACAGGTGGGGCCTGTGTCCCCTGCAGGTTCTAGGGTACCTGGGAGCAGCAGGATGGGAGGGGCTAGTGGCTCTTCCCTTCAGGGAACTTGGTGGGAGTTGAGGCTGAGCACCAGGGAGAGAGGGCCAGGGAGTGGCAGAGGGAGTGGGGAAGAGCAGGACAGAGTCCCCTAGGGCACTGAGGCAGAGGACCGAACCGGGACAGAGGCACTTATTTTCCAAGAAACAGACAAATAGAACGCATCCTGCATCCTGCATTCCTTTTGGTCAACCTGGCCCTGGTTTCTGTGAAGGAGGGAAAGGCCCCGTCTGACTCAGCCCCAGTATGGAGGTCCTGTGGATCTGCAGGGCCTAAAGGTGGAAGTAGGCACAACCACTGCCCCGCCCTCTGCCACCCAAGCCCCACCCAAAGCCGAGGCTGGACCCTTCACTCCCCGAGGCGATCTCACCGGCTCTTTCTAGTGCGTGTCATCCTGAGCAAAGGGAAGCAGCCCAGCTGGCCCCAACATGGTCACTTGTGCCCCATGACAGCAGGGCTGAATGCCAGGATCTGGCCCAGCCCTTAGCTGAAGCTTTGTGCGTGGTGGACACCGAGGTCCAGGGGCTCACGGAATAGAGGCTACAGACAGGAGTAGATGCTGAGTAGAGGGGGCACTGGGCTTGCAGCAGCTGCCACCTGCTTCCTCCGTGCCATTGTCTGTCCCAACCTGCAGCTACAGCCCAGGGCCTGAGATGCCACCGCTGCAAAGGCTTTGGAGGGTGTTCCCACCCGTTCAGCTGTCCAGGAGGCTCCACCCACTGCGTCATCATTGCCACACGTGAGTTGGGTGGACAGATGGACTGGCCATGCCATTCTTGCCCCAGTTGGGAAACCTGGGCTCAGAGGGGTCCCAGTCCAGGGGCCCAGCAGGTCAAAGGCAGAGCAGGGACACCTGACCAGATCAGGGCCAGGGAGCACACGCCCTCTGGTGGCCTGGGTGACTTTGTTCTTCTGTTTCAGCCTGGCATTCTGGGTGGTGGTGGTAGTGGTCATCACCTTTCACCCTAGGCAGTGTCCCTGTGGGAACCAGCAAATGCCCCCTCGGGGGCCTACGTGCCTGATTTCCTGGGGGTGTTCTTCAGCTCAGTGGCAGGTGGGACAAGAGGTTTTGGGCAGCTCAGGGCCCCAGGAGCATCTGAGCTTTCTCTCCTACCCCCAAGGGACCCCTATCAGCTTTACAGACCTGCCTTTGGTCACCAAGATGTGCGACAAGGGCTGCCCTGAAGTCTCCAGCTTGGGCTTGGGTCCCCACGTGTCTGTCGCCTGCTGCCAGTCCAGCCTCTGCAACCGTGACTGAGTACCTCCCCCGATGCTGCCGGCCTGACCACATCTCTCCTCCAGCCAGACCTGCCCTGAGGTCCCTCTCAGCCGGGCCAGTCCTCTTCACTCCAAACCTTGTCTTCCCTGAGAAGTCCTTCTGGATTCTCGCCTAAAGCTATGTCAATGTAGGCTGAAAGCCCTCCCTATGTGACACTTCCCCACACCTGACAACCTTCCCCCCAATAAAAGTCACCATATCAAATGGCATGAGCTTCCCAGTGAGAGCAGAGAGCCACAGGAAGCCACTTCAGGCAACGCCTTGTCTCTTGCCACTTCTTTCTCAGTTGTGGCTTCCTCACCCCAGCTTATCCCAAACAGCTTCCCTCACTCCACCTGCATCCAGCCAGGCACAAGGCCTGAAAGGCTTAGGGGCCACAACTGGGGTCAGGACCCTCAGCTCAAACCAACCAGGGAGAGGAGGGTTGCGAGCTGGAGAGGGAGGGTGGGCTGCAGGAAACCTGCCCCCTCCCTGACCAGCCACCTCCTTGCCCCTCCTTCGGTGCCAGCCCGCCTGTGTGTTTGCCCTGCTCCTCTCACCTGCTTTTCAGGGAGCCTGGCCCATCCCCCCCTTACCCTGTGTGCCCACAGTGGGCATGCATGCTGCCTCCAGCTCTTTCAGTCACTCGTGCTAGCCCATGGCCCAGTGCTGGACCGTATGCTGTAGGGCAGATGACAGAGCTGCCGTGACAGCTGTGATCACCCATCTCGGGGTGAGCGCAGGAGCTGCGCAAGCTGAGGTTTGTGGAGGTTACTCCCTTACTGGGCAAATATTTGCTCACTGGCTCCTGGCCATGCCCTGGGCTGTTTCTCGCTCCTGGTTTTGGACACACCGAGGCATGCCAGCAACTGCAGTACATGGGCTCCTCCAGGGGCTTTCTGGTCCCTCCTGGACCAAGTTCATGTGAAAATACATACAAAAAAGCCAATGCCTGGAGGAGGGGGTGCCACAAGCAGAGTGGGGTGCAACAAGTACCATCGTCCTGGACGGAGAGAGTCAGAGACAGCTGCAGGCATGGGTGACGCAGCAGAGCATGGAGATGCCCTTGGTGGTACTCAAGACAGTAGCCACTTGGGCCAGGTTAACGCCCAACCTGCTCTGACTTCTGTCACTGAGTCACAAGGCATTTCAGTGCAATCAAAGATCCAAGTGCAAAAAGAAAGACACAGCTTAAATGCCAGACAGTTCAGAAGAGGAAAAACAAGACTCACTCCTCAAACTTGCTTGTCTAGTCTCATAAACAATCAGTGGCTTATTCAGCCCATTAGGCCCCGTGTTACCATATGACCCAGCCCCAGTGCCGCTGGGCACATACGCCCAAGTAAAGTAGAAACTTGCCCACGCTGAAACTGGTTCTCAAATGTTCACAGTAATGATATTCACACCAGCCAAAAGGTGGAAAAAGCCAGATGTTCATCAGCGGATGAATGGACAGGCAAAATGTGATCTAGCCAGGCCACAGGGTGTTAATCAGCTGTACGAAGAAACGAGGTGTTAACACGCTCACCACATGGGTGATGCTTGAAAATGTCTTGCCACCTGAAAGAAGCCAGACACAAAAGAGCAAGTGTCCTATGATCAATAATCTGGAAAAATAGTAGTGGCTTCCGGGATTGATGGGGTCGGTCCTAAGAGATGGGGAAGGATTTTTTTTTTTAACTTTTTTTTCAGTACCAAGGATTGAATCAGGACCTTGTGCTTGCCAGGCAGGTGCTTATTCTACTGAGCCATCTCCCCGGCCCCTTCTAAGAGATGGGAAATGACATGCACTTCCAAACACCAAAACACAAGTGGAGCTCCCCTTCTTCATCTAAATCACAAAGAGAAATCCTGCAACCCTGTGTGACATTTATTTGAGAGTACCAAGGGCAGATGAGTTTTATTTTTATTTATTTAGCTGATACAAGGTCTCATTATGAAGGTCAGACTCATAGTGATCCTCCTGTCTCAGCCTCTCCAGTGCTGGGATTATAGGCATGCACTATGACAACTGGTTCTGTGGGTGGCATGGCATGCAGTACCAGGGATCGAACTCGGGACCTTGCATTTGCCAGGCAGTCGCTTATTCTGCCAAGCTATCTCTCCAGCCTGGCCAGATGAGTTTTAA
>NDGM010940141.1:0-11111 GCA_002564305.1 Octomys mimax | reverse complement strand
TAAATAAATGAAAAATCTTTACATCATTCTATATGAAATAAATAAAGAAATAAATGCTAGGGGCTAGGGAGATAGCAACTACCCCATCAGTATAATACCCAGGACCCCTGGCACTGCATGCTGTACCTGACCCGGAATCTGGGCCCTGCCAGCCCAGAAACCGGGAGTGGTGGCACATGCCTATAATCCCAGCACTGAGGAGACTGAGACAGGAAGATCACTGAGTCCGAGCTGTATAGCCAAGACCCTGTACCAAATAAATAAGATATATACATATATTTTTAAAAGTTCCTTTAGGGCGGCCCAAATAGCTCAGCAGATTAAAGTGCCTGTAAGCAGGCCCAGAGGTCAGCCTGCTGTGCCGACCCACTCCAGGGCCACACTGAGAGGGCAATTGAGACTGGGTGTGGTGGCAAGTGCCTGTAATCCCAGCTCTTGGGTGACTGTAAACAGGCCGAACACTAGGGGCCGGATTTATAGTGAGACCCTGAACACCCTGTACACCCTTCCCTAAAATAAAAAATAAAAAAAGTTCCTTTGTGTTTCTAATTTGCTGACCATTGTTTTAAAAAACTACTAAAAGACACCATAAGATAATTAGAAGAAAATGTAGGTGAATACTTTATAATTGTTGATGATAGTAGGTATTTCTAAGCATAAATCCAAAGGAATTATTTTTCACAAAGAAAACGTGAAAAGGCGTTTGGAGATTTTTCTGGTGTTCATTTTTTAAGTTGTAAGGTGGTGTTAACTGTATGGTCATTGGCTAGAAACCTTGAGTTACTCTTTTTAAAAATGAAAAAAAAATTAAAAATTCTTAAAAAAAACAAGTTAGGGTGGAATTAGACATCTGCTTATTATTTTATGTGAATAACCTTCTCCATCCAAGGGTTGGTTTTGCTTTCCATTTACTTTTCTACTTTCTGTAGCACTCAGTGTACTTATTTTCTAGCAGGAACTCAAGATGCAAACAGCCACAAATGTTTGTTGGGCTCACTGGTAAAGAATGGTTGGTGGTTTGCAACGCATAAATAAAAGAAACTATAAACAATTTCAGCCAATCTGACTCCATGAAAGAGCTGATGGATAAATAATGACAGCATCTTGCATCTTTCATAAGCTCAGATATCATCAGAGCCTTCAACAAGTAGTGTTCACATGCTTCTGCTCTGTTATAGACATTACCACCCTTGTCAGTTGCAATAAATTCAGGCTTCTGTCTGAGACTTCTGGGAAATTCAACATGGCGCCCCTTCTGAGAGGGCAATCCTAAAGCATGTCATTCTTTCTCAATGGAAATTATTCTCATGCATTTAATACTGATAAATCAGCAATGTCTACATTTTATATTTCACTCTTTCTCAGTGTCTCTTTAGACAGCTTGTCTTCTCCACTTTCCTAATTATAGCGTTCAATGAAGTACTGACAGTTTGTAGAGTTCTTGAATGGTTCCATAGTGAAACTGCAGTCAGTAGGACAAAGTGATTTGCTTTATTTGATATCAGAGAGATTGTGGTGCAGAACATTCAAATTATTCACCTCTTCTAGGATTGATAATATACTTTGCTACATTGCAAAGTGTCATGATCCCAGTGAGGCACACCACCTTGTGGCCTTTTGTTCTCTGTAAACAGCTGGTCATACCAGATCCCCAGGGCATCATCATTTTTCTCTTGCTCTTTCTCTTTGCCCTGCACCAGTACACCTTGCAGGAGATTGGGTCTGCTGCAGGAGTCCCCAAGTGAGCTGTAGTCTGGACATAGGGAACCTAACAGTGTATAACAAGACACACAAGTCTCTTGTCTTTGAGGACTTCCAAATTCCAGCAGGAGGAAATAAGAAACAAAGCAAACAATCAATCAAATAATTAGTTAGTTAGTTACAGAGAATGTTGGATAGGCTAAAGTGTGATGAGACAAGATGGCTTCTTTAGTGAACATCAGCAGAAAGTCAGGATTCTTTGAGGAGGGTGCCGGTGAGCCCAGCCAACTGCATGCAGATCTGGACAGAAACCAATGCAGGCAGAAGGAACAGCAAATAAAGAGCTCAAGGCAGGAACAAACTTAGCATGTTCTTGGGACAATAAATACCAACAGAACTGACATTGAAGAACATAGGTGCCTGAGGATTATTGTAAAATGAAGTCGAAGAATCAGGCGAAGTCCAGCAAGCTCAGGTAAGGGGTTTGAACTTTAATCCAAGTGCAGTGTGAGCCTCCTGGAGAGCTTGAGCAAGGGACTAATATGTGCTTAACAGGCTTGTAAAGCTGACCTGATTACTGTGTGACTAATAAGCAGTAGGTTGCATTAAAACAAAAGCAGCAACACAAAGACCTACAGGGAGGACATGTTAGTAATCCACAGAAGGATGTGGTACATATATCAGGGTGCAAGCCAGGAGATGGGAGAGGGGCTTTGCTTTGGAATACATTTTGATTCAGCCAGACCACTTGATAGATCTGAATGGGAAATCTGTACCATACTATCTACAGCATGTTCTCATTTTTGTTAAAATTATAGAAAAGAGGTGTATAATTATTTGTGAAATATTTGAACAGGTATTAACAGATATGGAAAGACACACAGCAACTAATAACACTAGTGACCTCAGAACAGTGGAAAGAGAGGGAGGGCCCTATTGTTTTTTCTTGATATAGTCATCTTGTTCTAAAACATATATTTGCATTAGTATTACACACAAGTCACTTTTAGAACTCCATTTGGAGAAGGAATTGAAAATAGGTCCGCTAGGGAGTGAGTGACTGCATGGTGCAAGGTCAGAGAGGAGAGTGGGGTTGATCCTGGGGGAAGAAAACAGGAAAGGAGGAGGAGAAGTAGTAACAGTCACATTGTGTTCTGGGTGTAATGCATAAAATCTTCCGGGCTTAGAGACTCATGCCCTTTCTGAGTTGGAATGTGATGCTTTTCACTGAAATAGAAACAGACTTGTGGACAAGAGTTAGCAAGATTAAGCGTAATGGTAAGTAGTGTTTTGTGAACTGGGGCCTCAGAAGAACTGTCTGGGATGCTGCTAATGGTAAAATCATTTCATTTCGTCCTAGCAAAGTGGAGAACAGAGGAGGAGTGCTTTTGAGATCAAGAAGGCAAGGGTTTGGGATCAAATATTTGCAAATCCCACAATCAGGCTGACATGAGAATCCAGAGGAGACCAGGACTGTCCTGGGAATCATTTCTGAGACTCCTGAAATAATTGCAGCTAGTTTTATCTCTGAAGTGAAAAGTAAGTTATTTAATAAAGCATGATCCTGGGTGAGAGTAAGTGTGAGTTCTCTGAAACACGTAAAGAAGATCTGTAACAAGTATGTCCTGCCAAGCACCAGATCCCCAGATCCCCTTACCCTCCTGTCCATGTTCCTGGCAGGGTGGGAGAGGAATTTGCTGCAGCAGTAAAATAGAAAAAGTAGTCACTGAAGGACGGTAGATTTTGGAAAGTCTTTGTAAAAAGAAAACCAGATGAGATGGCAAAGAAGAGGACAAGAGGAAAACTCTTCCAGAGTGACAAAAAGAGGATGGGGTTTCTCAAAGGGCAGAAGGGCCCTCTGTCAGCCAGGGAGGACCCCTGACAACCCTTGGGAGGTGGAGGGCTCTACTCTTTCTTCTGCTAAAAGCTATAGTCAGAAGCAGCACCCTGGATGGTGGAGTCTAACCCAAGCTGCATCACCACTCCCTTCCCTTCTCCAGCCCTGCACCTCTTCCATTCCCTCCTAGCCCCCCACCCCTACAACCTTTCTCCAGTTTCCCTGGAGCTGGTAGGGCCAAATTATCACAGATGCTTGATGGAAGAATGAAGCAAACAAAAAATGAAGTAACTGGCAAGCTCAAGGTTCCGAGTTTGATCCCCAGTACAAAAAAAAAAGCAAATGTGAATTTAAAAACGTCTCAAAGTGGCTACCCTCTAGGTCAAAATCAAAGTTCTTTTTACAGGAATGTGAAGTAGGAAAAATAGAAGTAACAATTAAAAAAGAAACAAGGTAAAAAAAAATTCAAAACAGAAGTCAGACACAAACTATGAAGAAAATGATATGATAGTTGGTAAATTTCACAAGGGGTCTAAAGTCTCACTCTTTTCCTGGTATGAATACTGCCATCCACTGCTCTCAAATTGCCTTCCAGGATTCAAAGGAACTACCTTCCTTGCTTTCCCCTCTCTCTAGAAGCCCTCTTGTTCTTTCTATCCCTTATCTGTTAGTATGGCTATAATCTCCCAGGGTGGACGACCTCAGCTGGATAACTGAGAAAAGTTTTTTTTTTTTTTTTTTAATGTGGTAACCATAATGTCAATTTTACCACTTTACCTTTGTTCTTTTTTTCAGTAGTCAGGATTGAAACCAGGGACTACTGAGCTATATCCCCAGCCCTTTGTATTTTTCCTTTTGAAGCAGGCTCTTACTAAGTTGCCAGATTGCCCTTAAACATCAGTTTCCTGCCTCACCCTTCCAAGTAGGTGGGATTACAGCCATATACCACTGTATGTGATTTACTTTACTATATTTTTAAACATCCAGTTAACATAAGTACATTCAAACTGTTAGGCAACCATTACCACCATTCATTTTCAGAAGTTTTCATCTTCTCAACAGAAAATCTACATTTATTAAATAATAATTCCCCCTCCCCTACCCAACTCCCTGGCAAACACCACTCTACATTCCATTGTCTTCCCTATTCTAAATATCTCATACAGTACAACCATGTGCTGGTTGACAAGGATCATTTATAGGATGACGATCCCATATTATTATCAACTAGTAATGATGTTATTGTCTTAATTTGTATAAGTCAACTCTATGACACACTTCCAGACATATTCTGTGAGAAAGCAACATATATCTACGTTTGCCTTTGTGACTGCCTTTTTTCCACCTAGTATAATGTCCTCAAGGTTCACCTATGTTGTAGCACATGACAATTCTTTAATCCATATTCTAAAGCAGGACTGCCAATCACTGCACTTGGCAGAATTTCAGGTAGCATGGAGTAGCTCTAGGCAGGTATATGAGACAAAGACCTGCAGCAGATGGAAGGGTCTGATGTTCAGGCCTCACTAAGAGCTCATAGCAGCTTTCAGGATGAGTCGTTTTTTTTTTTCTTTCTAAACCTACCCTAAGAAGCTCTGCCACAGTTTTGCCACAAACATCCCTCATATTCAGGGTCCTTTCTACTTCTTTGCTTTTCTGAGGGGAGGAATTTCCATGGATAGCTGTGCTTCCAGGGTGAACCTAAGGTGTGCACACACACCCTCGGGAGCCCTGATCTCCTGGTAGCAAGCTGAGCTCCTGAGATTGAGAGAGCTGGGATGCCAGCCCGCACCCTGCCCTATGCCACAAACCACACTTTAGCAGGGTAATACAGCTCCTGGACTTGCTGATCACAGCACGAAAACTTAGCAAAAGCATTGGGGAAGAATCAGCCTTATTGTTCCCAGAACATTGCGAAGATGAAGACACTTTTTAAGGTACACATAAAGAAGCCAAGCCAAACCAATTAGCAGAGAGCAAACGACTCCCACAATAGGGAAAAAATTATGGCTGCTTATCTCATTCTTTGTTTCTAAATTGTCCTAAGCAGGCTTATACTGAATGTTTTCCATGGAGTGTCACCCATTTATGCCATTACTTTTGTTAAGTATGTTTCCTCATACAAATCAGGTGTCACAATGAACAATAGAAAACACACACACTGTGGTTCTTTTGTATGTTTTAGAACCAACCGATCAGGTGCTAATTGTTACTGCTAATGATTTTTGGGAAGGAGATGGACAGCAAAATGAAGATAACATAATGAAGATAATATGAACTGCCTCTGTTAACCTGAAATTTGTCATTTTCCAATCCTTTCTAGCTTGAGAAGGATCTTTTTTTTTTTTTTTTGAAAAGCTCAGACTGCCTTAAGGGCAAGTCTGGTGCAGCACGTGGAGCTGGGGATCGAACTATGGTCCCCTCAGCCTGACTGAGTTTGCCCAAACAGGTGCTTTAGACAACTGATCTAGCCTACAAGCTCCCCCAATCCTTTCAAGCTTGCAGCTTAGAAAAACTTATAACTCTTTGCTTATACTGGGCTTATACCTCTGCCACAGTCAAATAAGTCTCTATATGGACGGAGCCTGTACAGATTGAGTGCACAATAGGAATACTTGCTGTATGGTTAAGGGTCTGCCTGCTCACTGCACTAACCAAGTTTTTGCTGCAAACAGAGCCCTGGAAGCCCTCACCTAGTTTTCAAGACAGTACTACACCAGCATCTCTGGCCTTCATGAGGCATCTTTTGCTGATTAATTCTTTGGTTATTTCCCGAGTAATAAAGGAACACATAAGCCACTAAAGTATGACGCTGGCTATACTGTTTCCCTTTTCTTGCGGCTTTGACATAATCCATCAAGGACGAAAGGCCATATTTTCTGTATAAACTTAAAAACTGTGCATAACGGAAAAAAGTTCCTCCCCCAAGTTATAGCCCCACAGTAGAGCATTCAAGGATTTAATATGTGTGGTTTTGATTATGTAAGAATAACCTTGAAGATGCTTGCCATGTAGCAATTTGTAATCTCTCTGAGCCAAGAATTTGAATCACATAGCCTAAAAGACTGATGAGCCGAAGGGATAATCTAGTGGTAGCCTGGCTTAGGGCCCAGGCACCTACCTCTCCCTGGGGCTCTGTCTGCTTCTGCTGGCCAATAAGTGCTTCGTAACTCCTGAGAAATTGCAAACAAAAACAAAAACAAACAACTCTCTTCCTGAACCACAAAAGGCACTGTGAAACCCAAGGATTCACATGCCACTGTGAAATGCCATGATCATTGTCAACTGTGGACTGTCTGATCAAATGCACAGAAAATGAGAAGACAGAGGCTGTACAAATGCTTTAGTAAAGTTCCACTAAAAAAATTATATTTCACAGTGTTATTCACAAATACCAAATTATTGGCATATATCTTTTCTGAGTATCAGAGTTCTCCCTTGTATTCCCTAATAGTAAAAATATATTTATTCACCTGGTAAGTATGGAAAACTAAGTACAGGACTAATGGGACTAACTTGCTGCTCCTTCCTGCTAAAGTACCCTGCCTAGGCACGTGGCTATTAGGAAACAGGACTGTGTGACTGACTTCAGAGAGTGAGGGGCAGGTGGAAGCAACCTATATTTTTTTATAGGTGAGACAATTAAAATTGTGGGGCTTCTCCCAACTCTCTTTTGATGGTGACAATGGTAGGAAGGTAGAACCAGGAGTGGGAAGGTGCTGGAACTCCTGAGAGCCTTCACATTCCCCACTAGACCTCGGATGGATCAGAGCTAAATCTTGCCAATGAGCCCCCTGAGATTTCAGGGCTTATTGGGTGCAGCAGTATTAATTGTACTCATCCTTGCTAATAACCATATCTACTACGTTACGGACCATAAAGCAATAAAAACAAGATTAGTGACATTTTTATGGAACAGCGAAAGATGGTTGTATGAAAAATAATAGTTAAGATTAAATTGTAAACATGTGTGTGGATATAGGTATATACTGTGCTATTTCTTAGATCTAGGATATCCCCTTAAAAGTACCTATACCTGTGGGCTACTGGGATGTGGAGGAATCTTTCAGCGGTAAGGCCTCAGAGAGGGAGGTGCTCACTGGGGTGGGCAGGTTCTGCAAAGGAAAGAGACAGAAAAAGGAAGAAGACTAACAGTGTGTGTGTGTGTGTGTGTGTGTGTGTGTACACAGATATCTCTCTATATAGAGAGGTACAGATGCATTAATGTGCACAAACTTCATTAATTTGTTGAGATCTAACAGGATTATAATAGCTGTTATTCCAGGAATGATTCTTTGCCATTTTGACCCACCTGCCCAGAACTACTAGAGATGAAAACTGCATATCAAAAAAAAAAATAATCAATTAGGGGGCCGGGGAGATGGCTCAATGGAATTAGTGCTTGCCTGGCAAGTGCAGGGGGCCTGAGTTCAATCCCCGGTTCTGAAAAAAAAAAAATCAATTAGACCTTGTCATAGCCCTATTTAGGATCATCCATAATCCTCAGAGTAAAGGGTAAGTCCTTAGTGTGAGAATACTGTCTATTTATTTGCACTTTATGTACATTCTAGTAAGAATTGAGGCAGCATTGCTGGTAAACACTGCTGCACTGAAGAAATGCCAAAGATGAACATTTGAAAAAGCATTTGTAGCATTGTGTTGGCACTTTCTGATCTACAGGGAAGAATATAGCTGCTAGAAAAGATTTTTTTACTACTTTAAGGCAAGAAGGCTTCTATGCAAAAATGACTGGCAAGGGCTATAATGATATCAGTCATAGAAAGAGGGAGCACACTGTGCTTGGAGCCACTTTGACATTAGCTCTAATTTTATCTCTTCCATCTTACAGCTTCTTCTTCTGTAAAATGGGAATAATAATGTGACCCAAGTCAACAGTTTGGCAGGAGGTGTAAATGAAATAAAAGGTTCAAACACATTTAGAATAGTAGGGGCAGGGGAGATAGCTCAGTGGAATAAGCACTTGCCTTCAAGTGCAGGGTCCTGAGTTCAATCCCTAGCTCTGAAAAAAAAAAAGAAAAGAAAGAAAGAAAAGATTTAGAATAGTGCCTGCATTCCATGACACTCAATAAATAGCAGTTATTATTGCTTTATTTAGTTTGTTACTTATTGGTCTCTAAAAAGACAAAACTGAAAGTTTATTGGAAAGATCAACAAAGATCCAGCTGAAAAAACAGAGCTCCAGGGCTGTGGAGGGAGGGAGGATGCACATGGCTCACTGCTGACTAGGAGCCTGGCTTCAGCTGACACCTAAGACGTGATGGTCCTCAGGGCAGCACTAGGTTGGAGATAAGACTGCAGGGAGGGCAGCTGGCCACAGCTGGCTCTCAGTGATTAGAATAAGGCTCACAGGTTAGCAGAAATTGGATGGGAACTCACTTTGAAAACAAACAATAAAGCTACCAGTGGGTGACAAGGCCATTGCTATTGACAGTATTGGCAATATAGTCTGCCGAAGAAACAGAAGCATTTGGGCTTATCCTGAGCCACTGGTAGGATTTGGAACAGATGGAATGATGAATTTGCTGTAATAAATGGGTTGTAGGAATTACAGAGGAATAAAGGAAAGGAGAAAATAAAGAAGGAAGAGAAAAAGAAATATATATGTATATACACAGGATACCTTGGATAACTGTACTGCTGATTTCTGCTAGAGTATGAAAGGAACAGTTAATGCTTAATATTTTCCTCTCCTTTTTAATTTTTTCATAAATTTTTGGCAACCTCACAGGCTCATATCTGGTAATCTAAACAACTAATTGGAAACCAACCATTTGCAATACAACAACCACTGTTGAATTCCTATCATTTTGTTTGGTGAAATTCTGTATTGTTTCTAATGCTTTTATTACTATTTTTCGTATTCTCTTTAAAAAGAAAAACATTCTAAAAAGGATAAGAGAGAGGCAAGGTGAGTAGATCTCTTGGATTTCTAAAAAAAGAAATCCAATATGAAAATGGTGAAGATTCTGAAAGGGAACAAAGCAACAGAAAATAAAAAAGAAGACGGGAGAACAAACAGTAAAGAAAGGATGGGTATAGGAAATGAAGAAAATGAAGAACCCAAAGGCTTCTTCAGGTATGTGGCTTTGCAATGGTCCCAGCCCACCCTAAGCAAAAGCATAAGGCTAGCCATTTCTCTCCCTGTGCATAGAAATCTCTCTGTGAACAAAAGCAAAGGCCCACATCTATCAGACCTCTAAACATCTTCATCTCCCCTCCACTGCTGCTGATCCTTGACCTGAGCCCCTACTCCAACCCTAACCTCCTTCCCAGGCTTCTCCTCTGGGCCTGCCCTGCTAAGACAATAGGACTTGCTAAACATCTAGTCAAAGCTGACCCTTCCAGTGACCCCTTCCCTCAGGCCTTCTCTGTGCTAGGTAACCATGAGCCAATCTAATAAAGGTAATCCTGTTAATGCATTAATGATCCTGGCAGGTTCATGCCTTTTCTCTCTAATGTAACTTATTTGCATGCTAATTAGTTATCTAGAGACAATCACTCACCCCAAAGACACTGAGGTCTTGCTACGCCTCTAATAACCTTCATGATTTTAGTATCATCTCAATTTCTTCATTTGTTAATAAAAACAAGTGTGTCTTACTTCAGATTCACATCTAGAATTGAATCATTGTATTCTCCACTATGAGGAAAGTAGACATGTCTGCAAACTCTTTCCTGTAAAGGACTTGAAAGTGCTATAGAAATGTCTTTATGTGCTCCAGGCCACCTGCACCACCACATTAAGGATCCAAAGAGTCAGGATCAGTGATGTGGGGCTTAACTCTGATATATGAAATATTAACAGAAATTATCTGGATGGGCAAAAACTGCGGGAGAGAATACACTGGCTCGTTTTGGATAGAAAAGAGAGGGTGCCATGCAGAAAGAAAGTCACAAAATATTTGAAAGTTTAGTACTGACCAAATATAAAATTGATTAATTTTTTGTTCTAAAATATTGTTTAAATTATAAACCTACACCAAATAGTTCAAACTTGCTCTTTTTTCTTTTAAAGAGGAAAAACAAACACAAAACCAAAAACAAATAACAAAAGCAAAGGCAGAAACAAAGCAAGATACAACAAACAATACAAATGGTACAGAACTTCAGAAGAATAAAAAATTAACAATGGTCATTATATTATGTATTGTTACGATCAAATTTGTTGCTCAGACGACGAAGTATGGGGATGCAAGATTGGTCAAGCAATTAAACATTAGGTAAATTGTGATAAAATCCCACAACAGAATATAACACAGGAAGCAAAAGGAAGGTACACAGCTACAGTAACAGAGAGATGTATCATGGAAGTATAATGTTTAATGGAAAAAAAGCAAGATTGGGAACTACACATGACATGACATAGGTACCTAAAAAATAAAAGCACACACATTCATGTAAAGAAACACAGAAATAATAAATATAAGTATTTGCAATAGTAACTGTTTCTTTATTTTGTTCCTGGTCTTATGTGCAAAGTTAACAGATTTTTCCACAATTCACTGTGCTGTGTAGCTGTCCATTTTTCAGTTTCTCTTTATGTGGTTATTGC
>NDGM010940139.1:0-12777 GCA_002564305.1 Octomys mimax | reverse complement strand
CATAAGAAGTATATAATTCTTTATGCCTATTTTTAAGATATATTCTAATTTTTAAATTTTTTTTATCATATTCTGCATGCACTTATTCTACTGACCAATTTCCCCAGTCCCATGATGGCTTTTTTAAACCTTATTTTTCAGGTGTCTTAGTACTTGGAAATTTTTTTGAAGTATAACACTTATTCTCACTTCTACTTTTCTTTCTTCTGTTCTTTAGCTTTCTTTTTCTATTTCAGTTTCTTTATCTTTCTATTCTTCTCCTGGGATATTTCTCCAAATTTATGTTCAATGTATTAAGATTTTTTAAAAAAGAAATGCTGCTATTGTGTTTTAATTATTAAGCTTTTTATAAATTTTTTTAACATGGCAAGTTAGTAATATCTCTTCCTAAATCTCTGAGGATAATGGCAAATTATGTTTTCATACTTTTTAGCTATCTGCAAAATGTGTTTTATCCACATTTTTATTTCCAGTGTGTTTGTATTCTTGTCTTCCTTTTCATCTCATTTCTTTGAACATTTTTTGAGTCTTACTGTACTCAGATTGCAAGTAAGAGTCTAAAGCTTTAACTGAATGTGTGGTATTTGAATTTCACTGTGGAGTGATTTGACGTTTTGTCCAATTACTTAATCTCTGAGGCTACTCATAGTTTTCATTAGTAGGGAGGTAGCAGTCTGGATGGTACAACTATAAGTAAGTAGGACCAGGGAGCTATGGTCTCAGCTCTCAGCATGAAGTACTTAATATGTATCTGTTACTTATCTTAATTTCCTTTTGTGTGTGGTACCCAATTCTTCATTCATGACTATGTCAGTCCCTGAATCAGAATCCATTTACACTCCTAAAGATAGAATTCTAGATGTCTGTTGATGTTGGGGAAATAGAAAAATTTCATTCTGCATTCTCTGCTGAAAAGGGCCTAATTGCAATCTATGTAACTGTAATCTCAGTCTATTTTAACCTCCCTGTTTCCATTACATTCTCATAGACCCACAGGTGGCTGAAATTTGTAGAATAAATCTTTTTTTATATGTATCAGCTTTTGCTATCACTTGCTTCAAATATCTTTGCTTAGATTTTGTAGTCAGTTTCCTCTCCTGATCTACTGTCTATAATTGCTGATATATATACTTTGTTTCTGATATTTCTCTGTAACAATTTCTTTGTTAAATAGTTTAAGGTTAGATGAGGAAGCTATGGATTAACTAATGAACTGAACTGAACTGACTCAGCATGGTTCTGGGTGTAGAAGGCCCACCTGAGCAGTCTTACAAGCAACATAAATGGAGAACTGCAAGGGAAGTTGGGTTGCTGTTGGTTCTCCTAGAGAAGCCTGTTGCACTGGCTATCCTGATGTAAACTCAACTGTTCTCTTCATCAGAGGAGCTTGGGTCCTTGCTGTTGCTGAGGATGCCTGTGTTTCTCATTGAGGGAGCTCTGGTCTTTGAGCATCACTTTGAGAGTTGCTGGAACAGAACCTTCACCCCACTGGAGCAGACGTTCTAGCCTCTACCACCACCACCACCACCATTTGGGCCTTCCCAGAGAAGATCTTTGACACAAACTTGCATGAGACATTGTCTTAGCCTCAGGCCTCCAGTTGGACTTCTGAGGAACATTGCTATGGGCTCTAGGTCCCATCCTCTCTCTTTCATTCTCCTGCTTTCATCACTTGATCCCTTTTCATGTTGCAAAAAGATTTTTGCCCCTACTTCCTCTTATCTTTTACTTTGCTTCTTATTTATCTTTTGAGTTTCTCAGATAAGGAGAATTATGCAATACTTAAGCCCTGTATCTGATTTATTTTACTTAAAATAATGGTCTTAAGCTGCATCCATGTTCTGTAAATGACTCAAGTTTGTCTTCCTAGCAGAATAGTACTCCACCGGATATAAATTCCACATTTTCTTCATCCACTCTTCTGTGGCTGGACATATAGGCTGCTTCCTAGATTTAGCTATTATGATTTGTGCTGCTATAAATATGGGTATGCACATATCACTGTAAAATTATGTTATTAGCTCTTTTGGGAAGACAAATGGAGGCCGAATATCTGGGTCAAATGGAATTTCTAGGATCAGTATTTAGAGGGACCTCCTTAATGGTTTTCATAGTGGCTGTACTAGTTTGCAATCACAACAATGTAGAGGGATTCTTTTTTCCCTGCATCCCCCAGCAATGCTTATTATTTTGTTCTTAGTGAGAGCCATTCTTTTTGCAGTGAGGTGGAATCTGAATGGGGATTTAATTTGCATTTCTCAAATGACAAGAAATACTACTTTTTCATGTGTTTAATGGTCATTTGTCAGTCTTCCTCTGAGAAGTATATTCATTTTACTTGGCCATTATTTTGTAAGGTCTTCTATTTGACAGGTCTTTTTTATTTTCTACCTCTTTTATATGCTAGATATATGTCTTCTGGCAGGTTTTTTTTCTTATTCTGTAGATTATCTTTTCACTCTGTTAGTTGTTTCCTTTGCTGTTCAGAAATTTTAAAGTTGATTTGTTGACTTTTGGTTCATTTTTCAACTATTTTTGTCACATTTGGGTTCTGTTTAGAAAGTCCTTGCCTATGCCAGTGTCTTCAAGAGTTTTCTCTATTTTATCTTTCATTCTATAGCTGGTACCATCTGGATCTGCTCTGCCTCCCTCACAAATATGCCATTTCCCTTTAATGACAGGCTGTTGTTGTGCATATTCTACCTTATGATTCAGTAGATAAGATAATACCCTCCTCATTACAGGCAACTCAGGTTACATGGTAACCTGGTGTCACATGGTTATGTGTTCAATTTCCACCAAGGCCAGTAGCAGGTCAAGAGTTGTTTTACAAAGAAGTAGTTATCTGAAGGTGCTGAAAGAACCTGCTTCTACAATCCTTCAAGGAGCAGTTCTACCTGCCACTGACACTTCAAGTACCACTGGACCTGCTGGATCATACGACCTCCATGTTAGAGCACCTGCACAGCACCTGGACTTGTTGAAGAACAATTTCTTATTGTTTCTTATTGGACTCCACCAAAAATGGCAGTTTTCTGAGTCACATGGTAAATGGGCCAGAGTGAAACACCAAATTGAGGCATGAGTTGACTCCAAAATCCAAGTAGGCCAACTAGACATTGTGCTTCTCTTGTGGTTGTAGGGGAAACCAGATAGGGCAGCTTTCTTTTACCTTAGAAGGGATATCTCTACATACCTCACATCACTAGACTCCAAGAATATTCACTGAAGTGAAAGGACCCTGAATTGTGATTGAATTGATTTCCCATTCTCTTGTTCACAAATTCTGTACCCACAAATCCAGAGTGATTGATACCTTTGCTCACTTGGCCCAATCAGCATAATTTGTAGATATAATGGAGCTGTGTGATACCTCATTTAAAAGAAAGGTGATCAAGAATCCCATGAACCAATTGTTTGCAGGCTGGAGTTTGTAGACTGTTTACAGGCTGGAGTATTAATATAACCCCAAGGCAGGAGAACAGTGAATATGTATTGCTGGCTTTGCCAGATGAAAGCAAACTGATTCTGGTGGGCCTTATGAATAAGTATGGAGAACGAGGTGTTTGCCAAATCAGTAGTTGTAAACCAGGTACCAGGAGATGTATTAATCTGCTCAAACAAGGAAACAACATCTGGCAGAGCAGCTGTAATCAGAGCAGCTATAATCAGAGACATTAATTGATTCCATTACGATAACCTATCATCATTCTTCATGAGACACCCATCTTCTGTACAGACTACGTGGGCAAATTTAATGGGAATATATGTGATGGGGACCACCACCTCTGTACCTTTGAAGTCCTGGATAGTGAGAATAATCTCTGCTGTCCACCAGAGATGGGATACTCTCTGTGGTCAACTCTATTTCCAGGAAAAGCCCACTGTAATGGCTTTCATTTAGCCTTTCCCGCCACAGTAGCTCTCATCCCACAGGTTAAGGAGCTGATGTGAGAGTTCTGTGAGTATCTAAGTATATCTGTCCCAATTGCGTAGTCTGAAATGTGGAAAATGACCACATTGGGGTGCACTTCAGGACTTATTTGACCACTGTGAGTGAGACCTTTCCTAAAACTCCATTGATCACCTTACCACCATAAACCCCCTACTCTACTGCAGGGCCACAAAAAGTGTTTTGTGTCCCCTGGAATCAGTATTAGTTCAGAACCAGTGTCCAGCAGTCCCTACAATATCTTTTCCCCTAATTTACTGTCACTTGGGCAAATGCCTTAGGTCTTTTTGGGGAAAGGAGGATTAAAGATGGTATAAATTTGTGGCACCCCAGTTTTTCTCCCCAATAGCACTCATCTTCCCTTTTAGTCAAGGAACTCTGAGTCTATAAAGTGGCTCAACTCTGAGAACTGTTTGTGGAGCTGTGATTCCCTGTTACTATGATTTGAAGCAGGTTTCTGTTAATTTTTCCTTAATTTTTAAAAAAGTTATATAAATATAGTAAAATTTTGTGGACTTCCATTCTATTTCACTTTGGGAAACACCATGCCTGATCAGCCAGTGCCAGGGATTGATGTGTGTCAAACCATTCTGATCATTGTTCTACTTCTGATATTCATTATGCTAAGTACAAGTATATGCACCCTGCCTTCAGAAATTAAGCACTCCCACTGGGCCTCTGCTACTCTGAGAGCCAATCTAACCACTGCCCTTAAGATTCCCAACTGAATAAAGGCAATCCCCATTGTACAGTCTGCTGTCAGAAAAGGGCAATGACAGTGATCTTCAGGGATGTCAGTGCTCTCCTCACAAATCTGCTTCTCCGTGTTGGTGACAGGTACATTTTTCTGGGTCTTCCCTGTGTTCCAGATTGTGTTCACCATGGCAAAGCCCCTCCAACATCCTCATTTCCTGAAGCTTTTGAATACCTCATTAACAGAAAACTACGGAATGTCAGGTATCACTTACTCATTTACAGTGGGCCATCTTTTGATCATACTTCTACCAAATAGCCAGATAAATTATTAACATCTTTCTTTGCTTCACAAGCTATAACAAATTTAGAATTTCTGCTTAATGGACCCTTTTCATCAAATTCAGTCTGATCCAAGTATATATTATTACCACTATTACCTCGTACCCATAAAACCCATTCCCACATTTGCTTATCAGGTCCTTGCTTCTAAGAGAAAACTCAATAAGATTCTTCAAAGAATTTTGGACTTCTTCATGGGTTATACTATGTACTAACCCATAGGAGCCTTTTGTATTTTGAGCCTGGTTATAACCCTGCTGACAAAAATGGGTGGTTCCTGAGAAATGTCAGAATTACCATGTTTGGTCAGCACAGGATTAGTGTCCTCAGGTATACTAAACTAGGCCAACACCACAGGGAGTGGGAGTGGGGATAGCTTCACCACTGTGAGGGGAGGCATCTCTTTGGAGAAATAATCTCATTAGAGTCCAGAAGTTCAGCATCTTCAGCCTCAGCAAGATTCTCCTAAATATCTCTATCCCACTTTATGGGATCCCATTCATTTTGGATCAGTGTTTTCACTTTTACTTCAAATACCCCATGAGGCTGAGCATTAAATGTATGCTGTAGTTCACATAATTGAATTATGAGGGCCTGTACCACAGCTTAGTGCTGTGGTAGAAATTTTCTTTCAGGATGCACTCAGAAACTTTTAAATATTTTATGTGCTTCTGGAGCTGAGAATTTGAATCTTTTAGCTCCTTATTTTCCTTATTCATTTGTCCTCACAGTCAGAAGACTTCAGACTTCCTGTGGTTGTTCTGAGCTCATTTTTGTCCTTCACTGTTTGGTCCAGAGAAGCTAAGACCAACCAGCCAGCATCACTATATTTCTCACTCGGCCAAAAACATTGAAAAGTTTGGTTTGAGCAGTTGCTAAATTCCCTACTTCTTATAAGTGGTGAATTAGGATAAACAAGTGGATGTACCCTGAGTATTACCATAAGCAGTTCACACCAAGGACTCCCAGTGCTCCCCAGGGTATGAGAAGGAGAGACTATGTTATCTTATGTAAAATCAAATAAATAAGCCAACTCCAGGAACCCCTAAAGCCATTAAAAATTTCATCTTTGCACTTCTGTTTCTCTGGAGTTACTACCAGAACCAAAATTTCTATCAGTATGCAATGACTAGACAAACAGATTTAATACAATATATAAACACATATAAGTATACAAGAATTTACAACCTTGGATAATGATGGCTACCTACAGTGTTGGATATGGAAGAATGCAAAAGTCTGTCTGTACTTGGAGATCCAAAGCACCTAGTTGTAGGGCTGGAGCTCAGTGTAGTGTCTTCTGTGTGTGTGTGTGTGTGTGTGTGTGTGTGTGTGTGTGTGTGTGTGTGTGTTGGGAGATTGAAGGGTCTGCACAAGAAAGTTGAAGTGTTGGCACTGAAAGGTTGAAGACTCTGTGCTGGAAGAAAGGAGATGACATCCGAGGTGAAAATGAAGACCAACATACCTCCAAAAGACAAAAATAAAGAAATGATCAAACAAAGAAAAAACTCCTAAAACTTTCCTATTTATTTTCCTTTCATACTATTCTGGTGATAATTCTCCCTCAGATCTTTCTATAACTACATTCTTTAGAACTTTTCATAATGAAGAGATGTTGGATTTTGTCAAAGGCTTTTTCTTCTTGCATTTGACTGATCACATGGTTTTTGTCTTTGATTCCATTTATGTGGCTCATGATGTTTCTTTAGTTGCATTCATGAAAGAAAACCATCTTTGATGGTGGTGTATGATATTTTTAAGTTGTTGAATTCTTGCAAAATTTTATCAAGAACTTTGGCATGTATGTCCATGGAGGATACTGATCTGTACTTTTTCTTCACTGTTGAATCTTTATCTGGTTGTGGAATCTAGGTGTATTTCAGAACAGTCTGCAAATACTCCTTTCCTATATGGCAAGATAGTATCCTCCCAAGTACCACTAGTAAATGTATCACACTGAATGTGCAGATGCTTATGTCAAATATGAAAGCCAAAACACACTGGGGACCGATTGATCCTTGATTTTTTAAAAACATTTTTTCTTATCTATTCATCTTTGTAGGTTATTATCTTTCAGAGAGCATTTAAACTTTATCTTTTAATGAAGAGAAAGTGAGAATTTTCATTGCTGAATATCCATTTAATTTTTAAAGGCTCTTCTGATTTTATGGTGTATTTTTTGCACTTCAATTGAAGACATTAATCAAAAGAAAATTTCATTTATGAAGTTTTCTTTGGAGCCCTATAGAATTACTTCTTTTGCACTGAAATTACTTTTTCTTCTTTTTGTGTTTGTTGGAGACTTTGTCTTTGAAGGAATCTGACTTGCCATGGTCCTAGACTGATGAGTGCCTAGTCTAATCCCCCATGCTGCTATGCTTTTGCACTTACTAAGGATGTATAAGCATGAATTAATAAGGCCTAGCAGTTGTGGCTGCATCTTGTAGCTCCCATTATTCTAGACAGTTAAGTTAGGTAGAAGTACTATAGGCAGTCAGGCATGGTCAGGCCCACAAAGATGTCAATGTAGAAGATAAGAACTGTGGCTAGAGGTGATAAGTAGGTGTATTCATTCTACCTTTATCTTGAGGTCTTCAATGAATGCACCTCTAGCCACAGTTCTCATCTTCTACAATGACTTCTTTCTGGGTCTGATCCTGCCTGACTGCCTATAGTACTTCTACCTAACTTAACTGTCAAAAAGGAAGGCCTCAAGATAAAGGTGGAATGACTACACCTACTTATCTCCTTGAAGGATAAATGATCAATATTGTAAACAGGCATCAGTCACTTGGCTAAGTCACCAAAATATTCGGACTCATCCCTAAAAGGTCTTTGTTCCTCCCACATACTTTTGCTATGAGACTTGTTTCCCCAGTGGATCAGTCTTACCTAAGAACTACACTTGTAATCTTATTGCTTGGCTAGAGTCTTGTTCTACTTTATGCCCACCTCATCATTTTTCTCAATAAATTCCTTTGAGAAGTGGGCTCATGGGCAAGTCACTTTCAGGGTCCCCTGCTGTGTTCCTCATAGTCAGAAGCTGTTTTTCCCCAAAAAAGTATTTCCTCCCCTTCACCTCTGTTTTTACTTATTATCATTCTTTTACTTTAGAGAACTTGAACTGACATATTAGGCATCCAGAAGATCGGAAGTTATAATATTTCCCCTATCCCACTTGGAGTTCCTACATCATTCCTAAATCACCATCATTATTCAGCCCTGCTATTGCTAGCAACTCCCTGTGCTTTCTCAAGACTTGTCCTTGGTAGGTAGCCACAATTCTCTTTCACTGAACATCCCTGCCCTTATTACCCTATAGAAAGACTTCATAGCTGTATGAGAGCAATCACCTGCTCTAAGAGACAATGCAGACCTCTCTATTATGTTTTAAAATAAAGGTATGTTGAGCTCATACCTTTGTTTTTATTTCCTCCTTTTTCCTAAGAGTCTTCTCTTACTATGCCTAGTACTGAATGGTTTGTATCTCAAAATCTCAATACTTACAACACCTATATAAAGTAAAAGCGCTGCCATTGTGTTTTTCCCATATAAGTGATGTTCTAAAGAGGGGCTAGTCTCTGTGATCACACTGTGAGCTTGGAGTGTGTTAAGCTGGGCTGTCTGTCTCAAACATCGTGCATCTTGCCTGCTCACCCATATTGTAAAGTAAACAACTGGTATCTTAAGTGCTTATATGGAGCCTTCTACTTCTGAGGTGGGGTGGCAGGGCAAGAACCAGATGATTGCTGACAGGTCCTGGCATACTGGCATTGGTGGATATTTCCTTAAGGAGCAGTCCTTTGTTTCCCCATGTCAAGAAAGTGTGCCTCTGAAGAAGAGTTGGCATCTTCATCACTCAGGAGGCAGAAGATTTGTAGATAAGTATGTTTCCTCAGCGCTGCATTTCACCAAAGTTGGAGACCCTGAGTTCAGTTTTTCTAGAATATGAGATGCTCTGCTATTGTGGTATTGGCAAAGAAGTTAGCACTTGGGTGCACAAGGTGGGAGAAGACCGCCTGCAATCTCTGTCCACCTCAGGTATAGTTTTTATCTTTCCTCTCATTTCCTCACCCCAACTTCAGCGGTGTCTGTACCTTTAAGGTTTTGAGTTTATCCTATAGTGTGAATTAATTTACCCATTTTTCTTCTTACATTAGGACGTTTTGGTACATGGTGTAGCATTCTGCTGCTTTTCATTTCATTTGTTCTTCTTGAAAAACTGAAAAAAAAGGGAAATTGAGAGTAATCTGATGACTCTTGCACTATGCTCAGTATGCAGCCCTTTCTTCCCATTATTATTTTTTACATTTTTGCAAATAAAATAATTTTGATCCAAATCCATCATAAATATTTTCTAACCAATTTCTAACTTAAGACAACTAAAATTTACAATTATGTGATAGTACAAACTTTTATATATAGTTTAAAGAGTAAATTGCCTTTTAGCTGAATTTCCTTTGACATATTAGGTCTTGCTAGTTATTCTACCAGAAAAAGTTAGTTTCAAATGTTCTTCAAATACCTTTGGAAAATGCTGTTAGTAAACATCATCCATTTTTCTACTATTGCTACAACAAATTACTACAAATATTATGGCTTAAAGTATACTTCATTATCTATTTATGGCTTGAAAATCAGAAGTCCCAAATGAATCTTGCTGGAGCTAAAAATCAAGAAATAGGTAGGGCTCTGGTCCTTCTTGTTCCTCCGGGGCTGAAAGAATCCTTCTCTTTTTCAGTTTCTTGAGTCCACTCACATTCTTTGATCCACATCACTCCATCTTCCCTTCAACATTACATCTTATTCTCTAACTTGAATAGCTCTCTATTCCTCTTAAAAGGATCCTTATATTGGTCCTGGATACAATGCCCATGCCAAGAGACTCTTAATGATATCAACAAAGTCCCATCTGCAATGTAAGTTAGAAGTTTATAGTTCTGGAAATTAGGACCTGGATGTTTTAAGGGGAATCCAATAAATAGTCCGTATTACTGATTTTCTTCCTCTGCAGCCAATTTAGCTAGAGTTTGCTTCTCTGCAGTAATTATCATCACCCTGCTTTTCATTCTTCATAATGTTTTCATGTCATTTATCTACTGTTGTCTCCTATTCTACTTCCCTTTTATGTGGCCTTATGGCTTCATAACACTTTATTCTCATTTCTGAGGCATATTAAACTTCTAATTTAAACTGAAAATCTTCACATTTATGACATCACAGATACAAATGTCTTAATAAGTGTGTGGTGCTACAACAAAACACCTACAATTTGTTAATTTATAAAGAACAGAAATTTATTTTCTTATATTTTTCTAAGGTGTGAAGTAAGACATCAGGCTTTAGCAGATTTGGGAGCTCAATAGGGGGACAAGCAAGAGACTGATCATTGTGTGAGGCCACTTACTTTCATTCATAAAAAAGGACCCTTCATGACCTGCCCACTCCTACAGCCCTGTACTATCACATTTTCAATAACTTAAATTTGAGCAGAGACATTCAGACCATAGCACAGAGAAATTACTTGACATTGCCAAGATCATAGTGACAAAGGATGCTAGACATGAGTCTTTTTTGAATAGAAACAATTCTAGTAATATAAATAAATGGAATTCAAAATTTGAAATAGCACATTTTAAAAGCTCAGGTTCCTGTTTTTAGGCTTATGATGTCATTTTCCTAATCAGAAGATTTTTAGAACGGACACTTTGGTCATTTCAAGACTGAAATGTGGCTCATGTCTTATAAAATTATTGCGAATTAATGACAGAAAACTACCTTATAAGATTTCGAGTAATTCTGTATTGTAGAAAGATAAGCTAAAATATTGTTATTTAGCTAGAACTAGAAATATTTTTGCAAACTTCAATTGTAAAATAAATCTGAAAAATATGTTATGTATGAGCAAGAACTATAAACTAAATTAAATACTAAAACATAATTCAGAAGAGAATGATCTGCAATTTTAAGTCTAAATTTGGCTATTTTTTCATAATTCAAGATAAAAACATTCACTTGAGAGAAACAAACTTATAAATGAGAATAATAATAATAATATACTTCTAGGTATTTGTTTAGTTCAGTGTGTCCTAAAAATATAATTTCTAGGCTGAACATCCAATTATACTTGTAAAGATTTGTTGAATCCTATAGTTAAAAAAAAAAAAAGTTCCTTCTTCTTCCATGCACCTTTCAGAGTTGTTAGGACATAAGAAAAATGGAAAGAAAGTTATTATAAGAATTATTTTTTAGAGAACTGGAAAACAAAACCAAACAGACTAGACTAAGGGTAGGGGGAAATAGGAAGAAATAGAGACCAAAATGGAATTGAAAAGAAAGTGGTAAAAAAAAAGAAAGAAAGAAAGAAAAAAGAAAACCTACATGAATTAAAAAAATTTACCTAATGTCTTAAATCCTTTGCTTTGGCAAGTCTACTTCATTGCCTCTACCTCACCTCTTTCTTCCACACTCTGCATTGAATCAAGGAGTCAATTTGTACGGAACTACTTTTTAGCCATTAATTTCTTTTTTCTTGAAACATGGTTTTGCTAAGTTGTCTACACTGGTTCATTTGCAGTCACCCTACTTCCACAGCACTAGGATTGCATGACTACATCATCATGCCTGGTGTACACCACAGTCTTAATTGGAGATAGTGATTTGTTCTCAAACAAAGAGCTGATTGCTCGTTTACTTTCTGTGATCGATATTCTTAAATCCTAAGAATACTGTTTTGGTAGTAAGTGGCTTCTAGTACATCTGATCATCCACTGTGGAGAAAGAGAAGGATGGGAAGTCTTGGGGTAAAAATTAGTTTCCTTCTAAGCTAATGCTATTTTGGTGGATTACCAAGCACATGTCTTCTAGTTACATGAGCGCTGTCATATTCAGAATGGATTAATGGTAACAATTACCTTATGTTTCAACTTACATATTTGTACCTTAAGAATCTGCAGTATATTTAACTGTAGCCTATATCACTTTTTTTGCTATAAGAACAGTTGAAAAGAAGAGAATACCAATAGCTGACAGATGAAAAAAAAAAGAAAAGACAAATTTACGCAAGGTTCCTTAACGGTTTTGCTCCAAGGCTCTCCATAGAAAACAGTGAGGTCTGAATTTTTTGGTTGAAAAAAGAGTCATACAATGAACTATGCTAATGAGTCAGGACACATTTGGGACTCTCAGAACTGCAAATATTTCTGGCTAAGAAGAAAATTAAAAAACTAAAACTAAATGCCCAACTTATTTTTTTTAAAATCAATACTATACATTGAGCTTCTATGCTTATATTTCAGCAGATTTTTCAGAATATTTTCATAACATTTTAAGAGTAGGAAGATAAAACTATCAAGTTATTTGATAGTCTTTTAAAAAAATTCTCCTTTCCCATCTCAATGGCCCAGATTTCTGTGTACAGAATGATATTGATGCACCTAGGAGAAATATAAATGAGAACGTCTAATATTGCTCCTAGCTGCATCAGTATCAATTTATACACAGAAATCTGGGCCATTGAAGAAATAAAAATAATATATTTTTAGGCATTGTTTAGTTCAGTGTGTCATAAAACATAATTTCTAGGCAGAAGACTCAATCATACTTGTAAAGTTATGCTGAATTCTTTTTTTTTTCATATAAACAAGCACATATGTTTATTCAACCAGTCCATATTCATGTGAATGCAAGCTGTACCCACTCGGGTTACAGTTGTCTGACCTAGCGTGCATTCTACTTTTGCACTTGAACAAATGAATTTGTAAATTCCCTGGAAGTAGAAACATTTGAGC
>NDGM010940102.1:0-10118 GCA_002564305.1 Octomys mimax | reverse complement strand
GTATAGTCACAACAATGACTCCACATCTCTGGCATTAATTTTTTGTATTAGCTAGCTTTCCTGTTGGTGGGACAAAATACCAGACATCACATCTTGACGAAAGTTTTAATTTGGCTCATGTTTTTAAGGTGACTCCACCTGTGATGAGCAGGTTCTGAGGCAGAAACGTCATGGGGAAAGGGCCTGGTGGAGCAAAGTGCAGAGAAGCAGAGCACGCAACAGCGCCAAAGTGGGAAGTGTGAGAAACCAGACACACACCTCAAGGTACAGCTCCGTGACCCGCCCAGACACACCTAGGCGCATACTTTATTACTCTTCCAGGCATTTCTTATTCCAATGAAGCTGCCATATCAAGATTAACAGTCACACCCTATGAGCCTGAGTGCTTATTTTTCTGGGTACTATGTTAAGTCCTATGAGGATACAAAGGAAAAAATAAACAGCTTGTCCATTGTCCTCATGAAACTCAGAGACAGGAAGAGACAGAGACAGGCACTGGAGAGGTATTAGGTGCCACCCAGGGGCTGTGGCAGCCCAGGGTAAAGGGTGCCTGGAGAGGTGGCTGGAGAGGTGTGAGCAGAGAAGGGAGCCTGGGAGCAAGGCTTTAAACCAAGTAATTCAGAGAGGGGTCTCATCATCTAAAGCATAGGAAAGCATGTAAGGCAACCCATGCAAGTGGAAATGTTTCTTTTTTTGAAGAATCCAGGAAGGGAAGCAACCCAATTAAAATAAATAAGTGATTTGAGCAGGTATTTCTTAAAGGGAAATAAAAGGATGGGTAATTATGCTGAAGAGAAGCTTGGTATCATTAGAGATGGGGAAAATGCAAATTAAAGCTCTGGTGCCACACACTTCTATACCAAATTGAATGGCTAATATGAAAGAGACTTAAATAGCAAGTGTTGGCTGGCAAGGCCTCTGACACCCTTGTGTGCTGCTGGAAGAAACAGCAAATGATGCAGCAATCCTGGAAAAACAATTTGGCAGTTTCTTACAGAATTAAACACACCCTGTGCTGTAGACCCAGTCATTCTGCTCCTAGATATTTCTCTAAGGGAAATGAAAATATATTCCACACAAAGATTTACGCACACTTTATTAACAGCTTTACTCATAATAGATCAAAGCTGCAAATAAATCTGATGTCATTCCATAGGAAGATAGATAGCAAATTGTAACATAACCACATAGGTGATGGATCCTCAAGAATAAAAAGAAATATACTAGTGATACGCTAGCATGGATGGATTTCAGAAGCTTTATGCTGTACAAAAGAAGCCAGATACAAAAATCTGTGTTACACGAGCCCATGCAAATAAAATTCTAGAACGGACAAAGTCAATCTGTGAAGAGAGGAAGTGACTCTTGGTGCCAGGTTCAGAGGCTGGCTCCAGAGGCGGAGGTGGAAATGCATGTGAGTGGGCATTTCGGGGTGATGGAAAAAGTCTGTATCTTCACTGGGGTAGTACTTACAGGATCGCATGTAATTAGTGGAGCTGCCGCATTGTATACTGAAAATGGATGTATACTATTTTGTACAGCTTTTTACTCAGTAAAATTTGTTTAAGAAATAAGCCAAACAGGGGCTGGGGAGATAGCTCAGGGGCTTAAGGTCCTGCCCAACAAGCATGAGGTTCATGAGTTCGATCCCTGGTACCAGGAAAAAAAAAAAAAAGAAAAGCAAAACAAAGCAAGGAGCTACAGCATGGCACTTCTGAGAAACGGCGAGAAGTCCATCAGATTCTTTGCACAGATCTTGTGTGGACTTGCAATGAGGCTGGAGAGGTCAGCTGTGAGGTGACTGGATTTTGTTCCAGAGGCCAGTGGATTTCAATCTGTTTACCAGGCCGCGGTAAGGCGGTTTATATCATGACCCGCCTTGCTCCCCCTTTGTGCTCAGGTGCCCGCAAGTCACGCTGGCAAAGTGCTCTCGCAAGCTCTCCGGCTCGGCTGTGTGTGCAGTTCTCGGACGTCATCTCTTTTCTTTGAATGAAGGGTGTGGCGGCTAGAGCAGCCAATGGCTGGCACAGTCCACCAACGTGTCTTGTCTATGTAGCTTGAAGAAACAAATTATAAGAATTGTCCAAAGATTTTGTGCAGGAAATGACGTATTTAAAAATCTCTGTAAAATGAGATTGGAGCAAAGAAGATCAATTAACAGACAATAATAATTAATAATAATAATAATAGTGTTTATCCCTTAGTATGTGGCCTGTGCTCTATTACATGCTTTACATATATTAGTGTGTGTCATTCTTTCCTTAGTCCCGTTTTACAGATAAGCAAACCAAAGATGGCAGTATTAAGTAACTTATTGAGCATCCTAAAGTTACTAAGTGCTACTGTAGGGAATATAAATCATGGTTTGACTCCAGAGATTGAATTCTTTGGGGGGATGGGGCAGCAGGGTACTTGAGATTGAACCCGTGGTCTCCACAGTGCACGCTTATCTTCAGCTCTTTTTAATTTTTATTTAATTTTTGAGTCAGGTTTCCTAAATGGTGTCTTCCAGGTTGGGCTTGAATTTATGATCCTCCTGCTTTAGTCTCCCAGGGCGCTGAGATTACAGGTGTGCACGACCATGCTGAGCTCAGAGTTTGAATATTTAGACTAGACAATCAGAGGCCTCCAGGCGAGGCATGAAGAAAGCATTGTGGGGTAGAGTAGGGTAGAGGGGGGACTAGAAAGCCACCAGGGAGGTGGACTTTTCAAGGTCTTTTATACAGACTAACAGGATGTACAAAGCAGGAGGAACTGTGGCTATTCCCAACCTGTTTGGGTAAGTAGGGTAGATGGTAGTGCCATCAAGGAATTTGGAAAACACGAAAAAAACTCTTTATGTTAATGGTAAGGGAATTACAATAGAACGATGAGAATCTGGGGTTAGAGTAGAAGCCTTTTGCTACTTTTGAATTTGAATCTTTTTGGTCCCCTATTCACAGAAGATGATTATTGGCATGTTTAGAGCCACAAACTTCCTGTGCATTAGCAGAGCAATCTGCAGTTTGTCTTCTCTACCTACGTACTGGTCCAGAAGTCCTTGTAGTTTAGCCCAATTTGCACGAAGATCTTTTTCTTCCTGGAGCTACGAACAGGAATGCTTAGATCAGAGTGGTCATGGTAAGGAGAGGAATGTCTCTCATGCAAAGAGACTTTTTCTGAAAGTGTGATAGAATCCCAGATAGCGAAAAAAAAAACCAGATGTTCATTATAAAGGTTATTTTTCAGCAAACTGGACTACTTGTTGCTTCAGAAGTACCACATGCTTTCCTGCACCCGGGTCTTTGACAACGCTGCTTCCTTTTCCTGGAATGTCCAGCCTTGGTCCTCCTGTTTTCCAGTGATCTATAAAGGGCCTGAGAGTGAAGGCTGTGCGCCTGTGGGGGTACACTGTCCACCAATGGTGGGTGTTTGTTATAGGTTTGCTGACATAAATTAATTGCAAGGCTGAATTTTTAGGTTTGAGCTGAGAGATCTGGGAAATCACTTGCTTTCATGGGGAAATACATTTGAAAGAGACCTAGTATTTTTCACTGTTGTTGCTTCCAGGTATTCACTATGGAATCAGAAAGATTTGCCCTTGGATTAAATTTTAAAATTGAAACAGCTACGTGTAAGTTGAACCCAGAAGGATATATGACAGCTTTACTGAGACAGGTGGCGCTTGGGTCATAAAGTGAAAAGGTTGCCATTGTAAAACTATTATTTGTTTTGGGGAACTTCTAGAACAAATGGAAAATAATTTTGCTTCTGTAAAACATGAAAGCTGATAGATGGTAATTATTTTCTGCTTGGCTACAATTATGAGTTCAGAACATAATATAGCATATTAATGACTATGTGTTGTTTTAATTGGAGAAACAGGTAGATTAAGGATATCTATGAGATTTTAATGCTGGCAATGCATTCAATTCTTAATTTTATGTAAAGTAGTTTAAAACATTTTGCAGCGTTAGAGCTTTTGAATCTCAAAGCCAAAGAATTTGAGGAGTGAGTTTATAGCCTGATCAACACAAAGGATCCACTACTTGACAGACTTTGGCATAAATTGTCTCATAGAAATACTCAACTTGAGACTGAGAAAAATGCAAGCTCTGTAAGCCCTGGGTGCAGAGGAAAGACTAAGTGTACAGCTCTTTTCAGTCCCAGGATGCTATTTCCTGTGCTGTAAGATTGCTATAAGGGGTTTTCCTGTACACTAATTAGATACAGACTTCAATTTGAGAGCTTACAGCCCTGGCTTAGAAACAAGACTTCTGCTGGGTTTATCAGGCCATTAGAAGGTTCTGTGTGTCTTGTGTTTCTTTCTCCAGTATCTGTAGGGACAGCAGCGCCACACTACACCCTTGGGGGGCTGATGGCAGTGGCAAAAGAACCCAATGAATGAAGACCCCTCTTTTTCTTTGTCCCACATCACTCTACTTCTTACAGGTGTACTGGGACATGTTGACATAGTCGTCCACAGCAAAGTAGCCCACAAAACACTTTATACGCAGTCTTATAAGATAGGTATTATCCTCACCTCCATTTTATAAGGGAGCAAACTGAGCCTTGGGGTAAGTAAATCTGCCCATGGCCACGCACCCAGTAAATGCTGGGGGTAGAGCCATGAACATTTGCTTACCATTGGGCCACTTTTAGAAATATATTACTTCATTGTTGTTATATTTGGCCTTGGAAAGAGATTAAAAACAGCTGGAATGAGATTAAAAACAGCTGGATTAATTTATCACAAATTAATCAAGCTAGACTTATATAGACCCTGCTATATCTAGCTTTTTTTGGGCTCAGAACAGACAAAGTGAATTCCCATATAGCAGAAGCATGAAGCAATGTTTCTTTTTCAGTCTTAGAATGGAAGTTACAGCCTTTTGAGACCATATAATGATACAAATATAATCAATATATTTACCCTTCTAGTCTTTGGAGTTGAAAACCTAGTTTTAGCAAAAAATCTATCAATGCACAGTTGATAGATTCAATGTATATGCACCCATCTCCAGAACTTATAAGGTTATGATTTTACATATTTGTCATAAATGGCTGCAGCATCCATATATTATTGAACTGAGCTTTTCTAATGGGGATAAATGTGCCGCACTGTGCACTCTCAAGATGGCAAGATACACAACTCATGCTTAGCGAAGCAAGGGAAAATATATTATCCCTCTGCCATGCTGTGACATGCATATATTCCATTCAAGCTTCATGAGGGTATTAAATCCAGAGAGAGAGATCAAAAGAGAATATAAGAGGCAGGTTTCCACTGCTGGCTTTTACTAGTTTCCATTGGTTCAATGTTATTTGCATAGAATGTCAAAAGCGTAACTATTTCTTCAAAAGAGAAATTTTGTTGAACATTGTGTTTTTTTCTCTGTAGTTTACATTTACTTAAATTGCCTGAGAAGCTAGAGAAATTTTTAATAAATGATAACCTAAAGGAAAGAATTAATTCCAGTTTAATAATAAAGAAAAGTGGAAAAAATTTGAAGTCACTTACAAATTATTAAAATAACCTGTGTTCAGTATTTTATGTTTTATATTTTTTCTTTATTTTAGGGAAGGGTCTACAGAGTGTTCAGGGTGTCACTTCTAGATTGGACTCGTAGTGATTCTCCTGTTTACAGCCTCTCAAGTGCTGGGATTACAGGTGTACGCCACCATGCCCAGTCTCAATCGCCATCTCAGTGTGCCCCTGGGAGCGGGACTGGCACGGCAGGCCTGGAGATCGAACCCCTGGCCCCTGCACCTGCTTGCAGGAGTTTTAATCTGCTGAGCTATTTGGCTGGCCCTTGTATTTTATGTTTTAGAGACCAGAGCTTTATATAGAAAAAAGTTACTTGTTGCAAATAACTGTTTCTCTGGCATGTTTCCTTTTGTTCTTTCTTGTGCTAGCACTTCTGAATTGAAAATATAGGTGCTGTTGCTAATTAATAAATTCTGTGAGCAGTCATTTTGAATTTTATCAACTATAGCAAAAACCAGGCAGCACATCATTTTAGAAATACATTTTTCAAGGGAGATTATTTTTAGTTCTTGATTTCTGCCTTATACAGTAGACTACTTACATTCCTGCAATTGGTGAGGGACTCATGCCTGAACTGCAGGCCTAATGCCTGAACTGCAGTGCTGAATCTTTGAGAGCAGACACTCTGATCAGCTACCTCTGTCTAAATAGAAGAAGGAAGAGAGGACCTGACACTCTAGGCAGTAAAATCTTTGGTGACACACTAAATAGCATTCAGAAAAAAGTCAAATATTTCCTTTGAAACAGAGAGATAGTGTTGTATGTGAAGGAAGATAGTATTGCATTATGTCAGAAATTTGACAATGACTGTAATTTAAGGAAGGGCAAACTAAGGCACATACTGATCATGACCAAGTTCAGTTGGATGATGGAGGTCTTGTTCTCTGCCATATTGATGATGGGTAGAAGTTTGCACCTCTGATGTGGTTGCCCTCTGAAACTGTGAGGTACTCAGCCTCCCTCTAGTCCACTGCTTTGCCATGCTTAGGAAGGTCTAGATGATGACCAGAACTCTGTTTCTCCTGCAGAGCAAGGTATTAAAGAGTAGAAAGGGAATGTGTTATAGCCTAAGTATAAAATGTCCCTCAGAAGCCTTGTGTTTTGAAAGGTGACTGGATCTTGGGGAGCAGTGTGTTCAGTGGATTAACCCATCTGTGAGTTCCTGTCTGATTGTGGAATCAGCAGGAGGGGACAGCTTGGAGGTGGTGGGCCATGGAGGCTGCCTTCATGAGGTATGTAGCTCTCCCTGGCTCTTCCTTTTCTCTCTGCTTCTCCATGGGCTTAGCAGCTTTTCTCCACCATGCCTTTTCCCTTTGTCTTTTCTGCCATGGCGTGAACACACCAGTGACTGAATTCTCTGAAACCATGAGCCAGAAGAAATCTGTTGTCCTCCAGTTGTGCGGGAGGTGTTTTGAACCAACTATGGGAGCATGACTGATGTAGAGTACATGTCATGTTCTCAAGGACTGTTTCTCAGAAATGGCAACAGATTGCTTTTCCTTGTGTCTTATTGGTTATAACTACAGCTAGCAGCAAAAGCATTTGGGAAATGGACTCTTCATTCTGGGATCCATCTTGTCATCTAAGTCAGGGTTCTGTTATGAAGAGGAAAGGATATCAGGGTGGCAATCTGCTCTTTGTAATACCAAGAGTAAATAATTGTTTAGGGTCCTGCAATTTTCTATGGTAGAATTAGGAATAAACTGTATAGCAGGGCTTAAATCAAAGATAATGACTCTGTAACTCTAACAGGGTTAATTTATGTATAGAGAGAAATGAGGATATAGACCATGATAATTTTCAAGGCAGATTGGGAGGGTGGGTTTTTATCATTCTTCTATTCATGTTTATTTGCTTATTGTAACTGTTTTGCTCATTGTGGTTTGGATAGAGGCTGTCTCCAGAGGTCTAGCGTGCTCCAAGGTGGGGCTTTTGGAAGGCAGCAGGATCCTGATGGTGCTGTAGTTGACTGTTAGGAGTGGCACATGACTGGGAATGGTGGGTCACTGGGGCACGGCCTGCAGGGCTGTCGCCTTCTTCCCTGGATGCTCTCCTCTCTCTCTGCTTCTCCATCACTGTGGCATGAGCCCTCTCTGAGCCATTGCCCTGCTGTCTCTTCCTGGAGCCAGCCAACCAGGAACCCAGCTGTGAACCAAAGTAAACTTCCCCTCCTATAAGCTGTGGGCGTTGAGTATTGTGTCTCAGTGGTACGAAAGTGACTCATACAAGAATGATTCTCCTTCTACTTAATTTATTCTTTCTACTTCAACAATAGACTGAGATAATTTCTTAAAATATGAGGATTATATCCAAATTTTTCATTAGCAACACTGTGAAGCAGTGGGAGGTGACGACTCATATAACTGTGATCATAAATCTCAAAGTGGGAGTACTTTGTGGGACACTGTTTCACACCTTCTCTTGTCCTGCCAGAATCTGACACTCTTTTCCTTTCCCTTCAGCTGTTGACCTTGTCTCATAATTCACTGAGAGAATAAAGACAAACTCAAGAGAATTTCGGTGTGTTGGAACCAGCCTGTTATAAATGCTTCAGGCCTTGGATTCATATATTGTCCCTTTTAAAGCAGAAGCAGACTGGCATCTTTTGAAGCTCAGTGTTCTACGCCTCTGTGCTGTTCCCCATTCCTTCTGGCTTCCTTGAGGACTGGGCTTCTGCTTTGTGTAGTCTCCCTTAAGCATCCTTTTTCACCCTTCTGCAGTCATTCCTATTAGCATCTGGGGGTATCTGTAAGATATTCTAAGACTTTGACAAAATCACCCACTCCAGATCAGATTTCAGATCCTTTTCAAAGATTCTCTGCTGTCTTTGGAAGAGAGGTTTTGTACTCCTCCCTTAGCTCTTTCCACGAAGTGTTGTAGCCCAGCACAGCACAGAGATGCTTCTCATGGCACCCTAAGAGGGCGTTTCTTGGCATTATTCTCACAGGACATGCCAGTAGCACTCGACCAGCAGCTCACTTCTTCTGGAAGCATGCTTCTTGTTTAACATAAGTGATTCTATTTTTCCCTTGTTTTGTTCCTATGTAGAAGGTATGACTTTGCTCTCTTCTTTGCTGTTTCTCCCTCTCTCTGATCTAAAGATTTGGGGGATGTTCTCAGCTCTGTGGTCTCCTAGTCCATTCCTTTCCTTTCTCCTTAGGTGATTTTGTTCACCACCATGCCTTTAACACTTTTATTTCCCTGAGTGATTTAGATCAAAACCCAAGAGTTATCCTTGAAGTGTCTCTGTCCTGCAGAGCTCCCAGTAATATATCAAACATCATCATCTCCAACCTCAAAACACCCAGAATTCAATCAGTTTTACCATGTCAATCATTGTTACTTGCCAATCTCAAGACTCAAGACTAGGGCCAGGGAGATAGCTCAGTAGAATAAGAACTTGCCTGGCAAGTAAAAGGTTCTGAGTTCAATCCCTGGTACCAAAACAAACAAACAAATGAAACACCAACCCTCCCCCCAAAACCAAAAAAACAAAAACAAACAAACAAACAAAACACCTCTAGACTCCTAGCTTGTTCCTCTGTTTCTCCTTTGTACCTGAGTCTTTCCCATTGTATCTGAGCCCTAACCTTAGGGCTGTGTCATATGTTGTCTCTGCCTCCAGATATCTGTAAGAATTGTCCCTATTTCTTGAGAATTTTTTCCAATTCTCCTTCTCAGACTCCTGGGGATAGGCTCCTGGATGTTTATCTCCATCCCTTCCTTGTCTATGTTTATATTTCTTCATAACATTCATTACTACATAAGGATGCATTGTAGGCACACAGCATTTTTTATTTTATCAACTATCTCCCCTTCAGTGTAAGCACTGTGAAGTTAGAGCTGTGTCTTGCTTACTCTTATTCCCTATGGATAGAAAAGCTCAAGGTGATGTGGTTGGGTGTGATATTAATATGGGAATGGATGATTGTGAAGTTCCAGGGAGGATGCAGTGAGTTACGTAAAGAAAAAGAGAACTTTTCTGTTCACTTTGCTGAGCTATTTAGGTCTCATGGTTTTTGCCTTTCTCCAAGGACAAATCTGTAGGCAGCAGCATCAAGAGCTGGAGGGAAGCAGAGGTCAGTCTGACACACACTGCAAGTCTGCACTCCGATGATGGCGTTGTGGCCAGAAACAAATCCATGAGTGGCTGCAGCACAAGTCACACTGCAGGGCTGAAACCCAAGAGGACTAACTACCCTCGGAATGAAGCAAGTTGCTAGAAAGTCCTCTCGGGCAAAGGAAAGAGCAAACGTATAATCTTGCATTTCACGTCCTCTTCTCCGACTCAGAGAAGAGTCCTTCCCATGTGTGTCAACAGATATTTGGTTTGAAAATCATTTCTCAGGAGGGTCAGAATTGCATCCCAGACATCTGAAGGGGGAGCAATGTGGTTAATAGGGGGAGGAGACTCAGGACAGGAGAGCTATCTCTGGCATCTGTTTACAGTTTTTGTTTGTTTTTGACGTGAGTGCATTACCTGTTACTCATCCCCCTGCTCTTTTGCTTTCCATTTACATAAAAAGCAAGGGAAGCCTCAAGCATTGCCTGAGTGGTTGGGATAGAAACTCTGGACACAGATGAATCACAG